>JBDJHY010000014.1:1041343-1052336 GCA_039654485.1 Withania somnifera | reverse complement strand
ACGAGCTATCAAACGACTCCTAAATGATTAAAGATAATAATAAATAAGTCATTTGGTTGGGGAATAAGTAATCCCGAATTAGCTATTCCGGATTAGTTATCCCACCTACCATATGAAATAACAATAGTACTACAATTCGGGATGAGTTATCCGAATCAAGCATGGGATAAACTCATTCTAAAATTAACTTGGGGATTAATTATCCCTTATACCAAACGAGCCCTAATAGTCAAAACACAGAATTTCTTAAAGAACGTGTAAAACAAAAGATACGACACGCAAACTGAATCGGAGAGAGTTAAAACTATGTTTTCATCCCAAACTTAATTAAAGTTGACTACAACCAACCAACATACACCTAACTACTCTAAATTGCAATGGTCTTAACTTTTGTGTCAAGTAAAAAAACTCCATTAACTAGTAATTTACTGTAAATTAAGAAGAAGTCAACAAAGAAATAGTACGAAAGGAAAAAGTCAAAAACAATAAATAAAAAAAAACTTAGAGTAAAATTTCCTCCAATCAACATCTTCCACGTGTCCATCCAATTTAGCAAATAATAGCAGCAGCTCAATTTCCCTTTACATAAATAAATCACCAAAAATGCTTTCCCGATTTCAATAATCCAACCGCTGAGTTCACTTTTTTCACTTTAATCCAATGGTTGAACAAGTAATGCAGATTCTTGATCATTTTTTTAGTAGTAATAAGTACTAGTATTTTTTTTGGGGGTGTTAGCTGTGTTATGTGTTGTACTTGGTCGAAGTCAAATGAATAGTTCCTTCTTTTGATCCATCTGACCTTTATTTTCAGGTGAAAATTGAGGCAAAATAAAGCAGGAAGAAGAAGAAGAAGGTATGGATTATTTTATCTTATGAATTTGGAGTTCTTTTGTCCTGTTTAATTATCAGTTTTTTTTTTGGTGTCTATGGGATACTGTTTATGGGTTTCTAATTTTGTTGTTGGGGGGGGGGGCGGAGAGGGGTAGAATTTAGTTATGTTCTTGGGATTGTTATTTTATGTGAATTTGGGGTTTTGAATTGATGGGGTTTTTAGTATATGGTACCTGTTTCTATGGTGGGAGGTGGAAGCTATTTCGTGGAATTAGTTGAGGTGCATGGTTCTGACACCTTGCTTATATAAAACATATGATGGGTTTTTGCCTGGTTTAACTATTATCTTATGAATTTGGGGGTTTGAATAGATGAGTTTTTAGCATAGAGTTGCCTGTCGGAGGTGCCAGTGGAATTAGTCAAAGTGCGAGCAGGCCTTGCCTTTTAAAAGAAAATATAAAATTGATGGGTTCTTTTGGTTCAGTTTGAGTTTTAGTTCTTTTGCTTTTTGTGCTACTGTTTCTGGTTTCTGATGTTTTCTAGAGTGCCGTAGAATTTGATTATGTTCTAGGGATTGTTATCTTGTGAATTTTGGTGTTTTGAATTTGTTGGGTTCTTAGTATAGAGTTTTACCTGATATGAGGTGACAGATGTCTCGTGGAATTAATTAAGGTGCGCACAAATTGATGTGGACAATATGGGATTTTGTCCAGTTCAACTTTCAATTCTCTTTCTTTTTGGGCTACTGTTTATGGTTTCTAATATTTTCGAGAGTGTTGTAGAATTTCGTTATGTTCCATGGATTATTTTCCTGTTAATTTTGGGGTTTTGAATTGATGGGTTTTTAGGTAGGTTACTTGGTACCTTTTGTGGGTGAGGGGGCAGGTATCTCGTGGTAGTCGTTGGTGGGAGGTGATGGATATCTCATGGAATTAGTTGAGGTGTGCAAGCTGGCTTGGGCACCATGTATATTCAAAAGAAAAAATTGATGGGCTTTTCTTCGGTTTGACTCTTAATTCTTTTGCTTTTTGGAATACTAAATCTGTGTTTTTAGTGTTTTCTCGAGTGTTGTAGAATTTCGTTACATTCTATGGCTTCCTTTTTTTTTTTTTTTTTTTTTTTTGCAGATTTTGAAATTGTGATTTTTGGAACTTGAAGTAGTGTTTGGGTATGCATTTTACTTGGAAGGAATTTATTTGTGAGTTAAAGTGAAATTTCTCCCAAAAACTGATCTTGAAGACAAATTAGATTCCAAGATCTGCCGACAAACAAATATTTAAAGATAACTTTTCAAAATCTAATGCAAAATCTATGGCCAAACGCTAGCTTATTATCTTGCGAATTTGGGGTTTTGGATCGACGGGCGCAATTTTATTTTCAATTCTTTCTTTTTTTGGGCTACTCTTTCTAGATTTCTAATGTTTTCTAGAGTGTTGTAGAATTTCATTATGTTCTATGGCTTATTATCTTGGGAATTTGGGGTTTTAAATTGATGGGTTTTTGTTCCATTTGACTTTCAATTCTTTTGCTTTCTGTGCTACTATTTCTGGGTTTCTAATGCTTTTTGGATTGTTATAGAATTTTGTTGTGTTCTAGGGATTATTACCTAGTCTGCCATGATTTTTATAAGCTGAGGGTCTATCGGAAAAACCTCTTTGTCTCTACAAGATAGAAGTAAGGTTTGCGTACACTCTACCATCCTCAGACCCCATTTATGTGAGTACACTGGGTATATTTATGTTAATGAGATTATTATCTTGTGAATTTGGGGTCTTGAATTAATGATTTTTTTGTCCAGTTTGACTTTCAATTCTTTTGCTTTTTGTGCTACTGTTTCTCGGTTTGTAACACTTTTTGGAGTGTTGTAGACTTTAGTTATGTTCTAGAGCTTGTGCTTGTTAAAGACTTGTGCTTTAATAAGCACTTCACGTTGATCTCTGCTTTTTGAAAGTTTGCTATGTTTATGGTGCTAATTCTTTCTCCTTCCGGTTTGATTTTTGCATGACATTGTTAATGTTCCTTTTCTGTATGTTTTTTTGAGATAATTTTTTTTTTGTTGAGATAAATATTCCTTTTCTGTATGTTTTGTATTACTTTCCGCATTAGTTGCTACGGTTTTTTTATTGCCATTTTCAGGAAACCACCTCTCTACCTTCACGTGGTAGGGGTAAGGTCTGGGTACTCTCTATCCTCCCCAAACCTCACTTGAGGGATTACACAAGGAGTGTTTTTTTATTTTTATTTTTGCACCCTTTAAAGGGCTGGTAAGACTCTAGCAAGAAGGTCTTGAGTATAAGGTTTTTGTGGTGAAAACCCAATTTTTCTTCATAAACATATGTAGTCATTGCTAAAGAGGAATTCCGGTAAGTGTTCCATCATTTGCTTTAAGAGTTCATGTTGCTTCACATGATCCTGAAAAGATTGGTTCGCCGCTTTTATGGTGCCATATGGGAGATTCCTAGATTTTTTAAGTCCTTTTTCTTGTCATTTCCAAACAAAATAGCCTATAGTTTAGTTAACTCCTCGATGACACCAATCCCATTTCTGACATTTCATGACATAGAAAACACAGTTTTTCATGGTTATTAACTTTTGAAAATTTTGTTCTGTGTTGACTATCTAGAACTATTAGGAGACCTACTTATATCAATGTGCCTTGTGTTGTGAAGTTCCAACTGCACAACAGCAACTTAGATGGTCCTTACCACTCCAATTTGTCCGTTTTCTTTTCTTTTCTTTCTTTTGCCCTTCCTCGTGGCTTCACTTATTAAGTGGAAAACCACAAATGCGAGTAATGTCGAAAGACGACGGCAAGCATCTTATGTTCAGATGCCTATGGTTGGTAGAGTTGGCAAATAAACCATGATGAAAAGCAGTTTAAATTATTACTAACTGTTCCTTTCTACAGATGTGATCTAGCTAAGATATAATACAAAAATTGCTTCAGACTTGTAAAACGCTAGCGAGAGAGGAGCTACATAGTTTGTATGAAATGTTAAATATTTTTCCAATTGTATTCATTTCCTTTCTAGGTGAAGAAATGTTTAGAGAAAGGAAAATTAGGTTCTTGTCAAAAAAAGAAAAGGAAAATTTAGACAAATAATTTCTATTTCAGTTCTTTTCCTTATGTTTCCCTCTAGGATTCTCCTCTTGATCAATATTTTCTTCTCGAAATACCTTGTAACTCTTTCCCTTAATGTCTCATAATTTAGACATATAATTTTATATTTAGATATTTATATTATTTTCAGCCGAATCTCCACACCGTATCTGTACCTCGAAGCATACCCCCTGTTTTTAAAATTTAGATCATGAACAATCCGACCTCTAATTCAACACCTGTATCTGAGCAACTTAGGTTGTGATGATTAAAATAATGCAACTATTCATTATGAATCAAATGTTTTCCTCCTTGTCACAACAATTGAGAAACATGCTACTTTCGGTGTCTTAAAATTGGATGTCTTGATTGGCTATTATGTGTTTTTAAGATAAAAATTGTAATTTTGATTAGTTTTGTGGGTTATAGTTTGGAGCATAAAGGATATTCCAATGCGTGGGTAGAGTAAAATGTTAATTCTGGTTTATTTAGATGTTGTGAAGCATTAAAGTAGACTCAATTGATCTTTTCATTGTATATAGTAACTTTTTCTTTTAGAATGTTAACAATATAGTAACTGATGAAATATTCTTGGCGATGGACATTTTTGTATGAAATTATGAAAGAAACCACACAACATTCAATATTCAAATGGTAGAAAGATCACAATATGTATTTCCTTCTTGTTTAGAGATGCCCATCCTTGTATCTCGCTGGGGCTCTGATTTAGTTGTAAGAGCACAATGCTTGGTGTGTGGGTTAGGTACATTCCTGGAGTTTGAACCTTGTCATAGCGAAAAACGTGGAATTTAAGTGGAAAACAATAAAGGGGCGTTATCTACTGAGGTTCGAACCATGCACCACTGATCCTTGGAGATTTCTCGGTTATTGGAAGAAATATAAATGTCCATCCTTGTTAGTTTTGTGAGAAACAATAGTTATTGCAAAATGCTAATCCCCAATTGCCAATTGTTTTGGTCATATTGAAACATGACACTAGTGGGTTTGAAGGATAAATTTATTTGTTCATGTTTGCTAGTTATTAAAATACCTTATTTGTAAATCAAATAATAATTATTCTCTCTGTTTCAATTTATGTGCAGGAGTTGGGGGTACGAGTGTCATAACAGTTAATTTTGACTATGAATTTGGGTATAGATTCTTCAAATTTTTTTAAAATAAAATCTACATATTTGAAAACTGCATAGGAAGGTAACCGGTAAAGTTGATGCCATGTGACCAACAGGTCATGGGTTGATGCCTTGGAAATAGCCTCTTGCAAAAATGCAAAGAAAGGTTGCGTACAATAGATTCTTGTGGTCAGAGGTGTACATAGCGGAAGCTTTAGTGCACCGAGCTGCCCACAGGAAGTACAACAAGTCAGCTTAACTAGTGATTCAAATATTTAAAGAAGTTTGAGAAAATTATAGTCAAACAAAAAACTATTTGATTTCCCAAACAATAACACCTTCATGTAAAATGGCACAGTGAGTATTATTTTTGATAGTTTAGAACATTTTTCATCTAAACAAGGGTTGTAAATGCTGATTTCAATGATATTTATTGGTATCTCCCTTTAAAAAAATGTATGGGTATATATATACATATGTACATGTATATAAATTTACTTTGTGAAACAAATTTCTGTCTTATCATGTTAAACCCTTCAAACTGTTCCTTACCTATATCTTTTACTCCTCTATCTCAATTTAATTATTCAGCTAGTAAATGGTTTAGTTTTCCAGTTCCACCCGCATTGATGTCGTGATTTGTTTTTCATGTAAAGGTGTTGGTGGATGGTGGCTCTCACCTGAAGATTCATTGTCATTGCGCTTAAATAAGGTATTTTCTTTGGTAGTGAGAAATTAACTAGTAGAAAAGTCAAGATTATGAAATATGTGTAGTTTGTAAATTGCAAAATGAAGGTAGCTTTCTCTTCCTTTCTTTTCAGTAGTTTACTTCCTAGATTGCCATGTCATTAATTTTCATTTCTTTTGTTTTTTCCACTTAAAATTTTCAACACAATGTGATAAATCGTTGGGCAACAATTTCCCTAGTTTTTTGTTGATCTGACATAGCAAAGGACATGCATCTGGTGGTCACACTGAAATAAAAAAGTAGGACACAATTGACTGTATAGACCATGTCTGTTACCAGTTTTCTGCCGCACATGGCATCATAGGCAAATGTGACTACATAGATATCTTTTGCATTTTTTTTTGTTTTTTATTTGTCTGGAACAACTTAAACTTGAATGTTTAAAATTTCTATCAAGAGGTCGTTTGAGTTGTGGAAACAGTCTCGTACAGAAATGCAGACGAAGGCTGTGTTCAATTGACTGTCAATAAAATGCTTCCTTTCTCATGAACTGCTATGCTCTTTTATTCTCGGGTCCTTGGAACTATTTATTCTTCATGTTCAAATAGATCCAAATTCAACAACTTTTTAACTGTTATATTCCTGCTATTTACTTTTTTTCCAAAATGCACCGCATGATAACTGGAATATGGTTTTGTAAACCAATATAGTACTTTATTCTCCTGCCAAAAGTGTGTATACTCTTGATTCAAAGACTGTCTTTGCACAGGATAATGGGTACCACTAAAGAAGAGGTAACAGATGAAGTTTTCTCCGAGAATTTAGAGCAGAAGACTGACCCTGATCCTGCAACCGGCAAATCAGAGTTAAAAGATAAAAGGAGCTCTGAATCGATTTCAGCTAATGTTGTTTCTGGTGAGCTGCAGAAGAGACCGAGTCCTGATGCTGATACACACGCTTCAAAAACTAATCAAGAGGAAAATACACATCCTTCAACATGCCAAGAATTGTCAAGGATTAGACAACGTGATAAAAGGATTAACGTGTCACAATCCAATCAAGAAGATATTTCTCTTTCTAGAGTACAAGCCAACCAGTCAGAAAATACGCCGCAGCAACAGGGTCTTACGAGTGAGGCTGATTCATCTGGACCTAGGGAACTTTCTAGTTTACCAAAGGATTCAGATGCAAAATCATGTGGATCAAAATCTGGTGTAAAAGACAAAGTGGTTTCCATATTATCTGGTAAGGCTTCAGATTCTTCAGATCAAACGCAAAGTTCGAACACAGAAGTTTTTGTATCACAATCTGATCAACAACGAGTGAATCATCCCATAAAGCGTGAGAAAGCTGTGGATAAGTTACAACCAAGGCGGAACCCTGACACTAATGTCCAGGGGTCGACGTCTGATCAAGGAATGACTCTCTCCAGTGTACCTGAAAAACCATCGGAAGATGGATATAACTGGCGAAAGTATGGTCAAAAGCTTGTCAGAGGAAATGAGTTTACTAGGAGTTATTACAAGTGCACGTTCCCTAGTTGTCTAGCAAAAAAGCAAGTGGAGAGATCACATGACGGGCATATCACAGATATCCACTATATTGGAAAACATGAACATCCGGAAACTCCAAGTGTTTCCCAGATCTACCCAGAGTTGGTAGTCCCTTTGCAAACGAAACAATCAGACTTTCCAATTGCACTTCCTTTGCAAATGAAACAACCAGACATTCCAATTGCACTTCCTTTGCAAACGAAACAACCAGACGTTCCAATTGCTCTTCCTTTGCAAACAAAACAAACAGATGTTCCAATTGCACTCCCTTTGCAAATGAAACAACCAGACATTCCAATTATCACTACATTAGAAGGTACTCGAGATTGCTGAGTGAATTATGAGTTTCTTTGACCTAGGTTCTTTTCTAATTTTATAAGTGACATTTATCAGCTGAAGGCAAGAAATCTAGTACACCCCAAGGAGCATGTGAACCTAGTAAGCCATCAGAAACTCCGCTTGCGTTGGACATTGTATCAGCTTGTGGTAGCGTCAAGGTTACGCCTTTGAAGCGACATAAATCAGAAAATGAGGTCGATAAGGATGATGGTCCAGACTCAAAAAGACAGTATGTTGAAGCCCAAGCTGTGTCTGTCTTTTCTGTTTCAGATCTAGATCCTCTCTTAAAATTAATAGTTGTGTAATTTGTTTTGCAACAGGAAAAAGGATATAGTTTCTATGGATGATACTCCACCTATTAAGTCCCATAGTGAACCACGACACATAGTTCAGACCATGAGCGAAGTAGATATAATCAACGATGGTCACCGCTGGCGCAAATATGGGCAAAAAATTGTCAAAGGCAATCCAAATCCGAGGTACATATAATTATTACTTCAACCATATATTCACAAATTTGGAGTGCCCATGCCTGAAGATTCTTTTATCCATATATTTGAATATCAGGTGTTATCATTCCTCACTATCTTTTTTGATCCTCAGGATATTTTTCTGCAGTGCTGTTACATAGTAATTTCATGATACGCATAATGTTGTCACTGATAGTAAAATTTGGAAACTAGTCAATCGGTGGGATAAAGATCTTTCTTATTGGTTCACTTCCATTTTTTTTCACAATTATTGATCATCTCGAAAGATGGATTTACAATAAAGTTATGCACATTAGTACGTCTAATTGTAGTCCAGCAAATAATGATTTCTGCAGTCATGTTTACCATGCTATTTAAAATCATTACTACATAGGTTATAGTGGAGTGAGTAGGAGTGCGGAGTAGGCTATTGATGTGTGATATTCAGTAGGTTTAGTGGACATGTTCCAGCTCCTCTGTTAGGATTGATATGGTGCGAAGAGAATTCAACACTTGTCAAGCATGAGTCGTGTAAAGATATGACACTAGTCTTAACTCAACCTCAAAAGTTAGGTCATGAAGCGAGGATTACCTAAATTAATATAAGTAAACCACCAATCCATTCTCCAATCGAATGTGGGATCTAACCATTCTAATGCTCCTCTTCACGCCCAGTGCAGTGCATCTGGAGCATGGACCAGGAATGGACCTGACTCTTGTATTATAAAAAGATATGGCATTTGGGCCTAACTCAACCTCCAAAACTAGCTCACGAGGAGAGAATTCCCAAGTTCATATAAGCAGACCACGGGTCCATTTCCCAACCAATGTAGGACTCTAACCCATTGTAACAAGTCGAGTAGCTTCTGTTTCTGTCAAATATGAACTATGCTTTTTTTTTTCCAAGCGTGATTATAGTGGTTGCTAGACTGATCATATCTTGTAATCAATCTACTATAGTTGTTGAAATTTAACACTCGACTTATTGACTGAAGTATATTTGTACAATCAATTGCCATTGTTTTCCAATGGCCCAAATAAGTTCTCTTCATATTCTATAGTCCCCATGAGGGAAGTCTGTTTCTCTGATTCGTATTTTTGGTAACATAAGAATGTGTGCCAGCTTTTTTCATTCCACTATTGTCCACCCCCCGCCTCCACACACACAAAAAAAAAAAAAAAAAAGAAGAGAACCACTGCCACCACCATACTCACAAAAAAAACCCTCCATCTCTATCTGAAATGCTTTTTCTTTCTCTAATGCCAACTTCTCCGCTATCTGTAGGAGTTACTACAGATGCTCAGTTGCTGGTTGCCCTGTGAAGAAGCACGTGGAGAGGGCATCCCATAATCCAAAAATGGTCATTACAACATACGAAGGGAAGCATGTCCATGATTTCTCAACTTCTAGGGCTATAAGTCAAATTTCAGTGGCGTCTGATGCTTGTAAAACAGACGTACGTGCAAATGCCAGAATTAAATCAGGTTAAAACAAACATGTCATAGAGTCCAAATCTGAATCAGGCAAACATATTGAATCAGGTGATAACAAACATGTCGGAGTCAAAATCGAATCAGGTGAAAACAAACATGTTGAAGTGTCCAGAATTGAATCAGGTGGAAACAAACATGTTGAAGATTCCAAATCTGAATTAGGTGGAAACAAACATGTCGGGGAGTCCATACCAGAATCAGGTGAAAACAAACGTGTTGGTGTTGACATCGCTGTTCATATTGGTGCAAATTGAGTGTCAACCATCTGATGTAAAGCGATCAACTTATCCAGAAGTAGAGTTCCTACATTACCAGTTTCTAATCTTACCTATTTGTTCAATTATTCTCTTCTTGAATGAAGGGGAGAAGAGAAGGTTAAATTTCCATAGGTAGGCTTTTTAAACTTGTTATTGGAGATGGGGGTGTGTTATCGTATATTCACTGTATAAATTATGTTTCTTAGCAAGCAGGAAACCATTGTTAGGTTTTACCATAAACCAATTATTGACAGTTGATTAGGCTGTTTTAGCTTTCTGTAACTAGTTTGCAGATGCATTTTACATAAGAATTGAGTGATAGGAGGGAACAATGTCATGGAATCCTGAAACTCAGAAAGTATCTAATAATGAAATGTTGTTCTTTCTGACTTGTCACTCCCCCCCAACTGTTTTGAGATTGAGGTGTAGTTGATTGATTGATAACTTGCCAGATGTCACTCCTTGTGGTCCTAAATTAGAAACGATGGTTTTATAGATGTCTCTATTTCATCACTTAGAAAAAACAATTGAGATATTAGAATCAGGTATCTGGTGGAATAGTGCCGGTGTCCGTAAGCTGATTTGGCCACTGTGTTCACTATTTTGTAGATGCATTTTACATCAGGTTTTACTGATAACTGGGAACATACCATGGAGGCCTGAAATCTTAGTATCTAATAATGAAATATTGTTCTTTCTAACTCATCACTCCTCCCCAACTGTTCTGAGATTGAGGTGTAGTTGATTGATCGTTAGTTTGCCGTTTGCCACTTCTCGTGGTCCTAAAATAGACATGATGGTTTTATAGATGCCTCCGTTTTTTCACTTGGAGAAATAAAATCGAGATATTTGAAGCAGGTATCCGGTAAAATAGTCTAGGTGCTCGCAAGCTGATTCGAACACCATGGTATAATTAGTTTGTTGATGCATTTTACATCAGAATTTAGTGATAACAGTGATAATTGTTTTGGATAGGGTTGTCTGCAATTCGTTTTCATTTATTTAAGGAAAAAAACATCAATTCGTTTTTTTTTTGGTTCAATTTAGAATTATGAAAAGAAAAAATACGTGAATAATTTTTAAAAGTACATACACCAGCAACAAATAACATTCCAGTATAATCCCTCAA
>JBDJHY010000014.1:975365-990400 GCA_039654485.1 Withania somnifera | reverse complement strand
AGTCCCCCCTCTAGGAGTCGAAGTGTGTGTTTACGCCATTCGACTTAAATCGTAGAGTTAGGATGAATTGGGTTTCTCTGAGGTCTTTTCCCAAGATTATTTATAAAACCAAGGCGCTTTGACTGTGTTTAATGATTCACCTTAGCTGGCCTTCCGAGGTCATTAAAATCATGGGCTTGCTGAGATAGTACACACCGAGGTGAACTGCGCACATGATTACTGTTATGTCAACCATCTTGTAACTGAGGTGCCTGGACCGAAGTAGTATCGGCCGAGGTTGATTTGACCTTTCTTTTGAGCGAGAAGTTTTTATTTTTGCTTTTACAAACCCTCTTATGGTTGCATAAATGGTTTGTTTGCAAGGGATTTCATCTCAAAGGTCAATTCGGAGTCAAAATATTACTTAGTTTTTGTTGTTCATGCTGTTGTTCTCTCAACCTTAGAGCCTTTATCATGATCGCGTGGTTAGTACCACGATCGCATGGTTAGTGTCGCGATCATGAAGAATGAGTTTTCTGTGGAACGCCATCGTGGAAGTTAAGCCCGTGATAGCATAAGGACATTTGTTTAGGTATCGCAATCGTATAAAAGAAATTTCTGGGGCATCATGATCGTGTTGCGGGAGGCCACGATCGCAGTGTAGCTATTGTTCATCAAGGCATTTACAAAGAGAATTCACGAGCTGCTCTTAGTTTTCAAGCAAACCTCGACTTCTATACCCTGATTTGACAAAGTTCCATCAAGAAATTTGAAGATAGTCATATCCCCACTAACTTTAACATGATTTGTACATGAAATTTCAAGATTTTTAACCCAAAAATGGTGGTTTTACACATGAACTCTAAATTAACAAGACTTTGATTTTCCACCACGAAATAAAATAGGTTTTCAATAAGATTTGATATTTAGGTTCCTCCAGTAATGGATACCATGTTTTCACGTTAAAGTTTAGGTCCCCATAGCTCCGGGGTGAGTTTTTGAATAAAACTCCATAATATGGGTATATGGGTATTGATTTTCATATTTTCTTGTGTGTATTGTGCTTTTAACTAGATTGTACTCGTCTTGAAGCTCTAAGGAAGGAAAAGGCGCACGATTGAGATATTTTTTTTCATTTTTAGGACAAGTTAAGGTTAATAATCTTTTTATAAAACATTGATGTGTTTTACGTGCTCCGTTGATTATGTACTCGCGACTTGATTGATCTAGAGAGTTGGGAATTGATAAGCTGATTATAATATGAAATAACTTGAATAAATTTGAATCGTGAAAAGGACCCCGAGTATGGATAATTACTTGAATAAATGGTAAAATCATTGAAAACGGAAAATTGATATTGTTGTTGTTATAACTTGATTGGATTATTGTTGTTATGGTAAATTGTTTACAACTTGATTATATTGTGATAATTTGATTGGATTGATATTGTTATTGTGATGGTTTGTTCATGACTTGATTACATTGTGATAACTTTATTGGATTGATATGGTTGTTGTGGTAACTTGTTCACAACTTGATTACATTGTGGTAACTCGATTGGATTGATATTTTTTGTTGCAGTAACTTTCTCATAACTTGTTTGTTATTTCTGTTGGATCAAGTACCACGCCGGTATTGATACACATTATACATTTTCTGTGATTATTTATTATATTTCAGTTGGATCTAGTACCACGTTAGTATAGGTGCATCTTGCATAGTTATTATTTTCTGTTGGATTGGGTACCATGTCGGTATAGATGCATGACTTAGCTAGCCCCGATGGGTCATGACTATTATAACAACAGATATGTATATACTTTAATAAATGCATCATGGTTATTTGATACTTTTTGATTGAGTTGAGATTATTGGATATTTGTTGATGATCTGAGACTACTTGAGACTAATCGATTTATTTGAGATCATGTGATATCTTGTTGAGGATTTGAGAATACTTGCTAATAATTTGAGACTAGTTGATACTCATTAATGATTTAAGCTGGTTGGTACTTAATCATGATATGACATTATGGTTGTTTAACGAGTACTAGAAATCATTTGCAACAGTTGAGAATTTTATATATCAAATAACTGAAAATGAATCGGAGATTTCTGTAAAATTATTGAACAGTATTACTGCTTGGGCTGTTGCACATAAACTCTTACAGGTTGTTGTTTCGGAGGTTAGATGGATATTCGGAGACTCATCATTGTTTTATAGTTAAATTAGTCGAGGATGTTGATGAGTACCATAGATTTTTGTACTCACTTCTTACTTTTCTGCACTCTTGTGCAGGTGTTGATCAGCCCCGGACTTCTTGATTTGTCTTCCTTCTACAGTCCAGGAGCATTCCTTGAGCATTTCTGAGGTTGCTGACCATCTTGTCATCAGTTACCAGATATATGTTTGTATTTTGTTTTATGATATCTTTACTTACTAAAGACAGTATCGCGACTATGTATTTCTGTATAACTCTAATAATGGTTTGTGACAATGACAACCAAATTTTGGGGTTTATGTATATTGATTGCCACCTTATTATTGCATTCTCATGTTTACTTTCCGCATTTATTACTATTTTTGTGTCTTTACTTTAGTTTGGTTGACCCCTATCACAATAGGTAGATAGGTATCATCACGATCGAATTTTAGGTTGCGATAGTTTCTTTATATTTTTCAACCGTTGTAGACAGCATAACCTTAATGCCTAAAGTTTCTTTAATTTCATGAAAAATCACTAGAGGTAGAGATTCACATATTCAAGCTATATATTGTCACTAAGAGATTAGAATTTACGACATAACCGGCAATTATAAAATTCTTACCTCAACTTCAAATATTTAATCTTTTCATTAATTTTAATTCTTTGTCGTGTATGATATATCTAATTATAAATTTTGTAAGCTTGCATTGGAACTATATCTCATCGAATTTCATCCTGGTATTTCCCAATCTTGAGCTTGATCAACACTTGCCGATGTACCTTATATCAAAAAAAGGTCTAAATTACCTTTGAACTATTTGATTTGATACAAAAATTGTCCATTTACCTTTCTGTCCCCAATACCCTTGACCTTAACCTTTCGGCTCTATTATTACTTTATTATTAACGATCCAAATTTTAATCCCAATTAGTAACTTTGTTTTTGATGTGTCACTTATTTATTGGTCACCTATAATTAACTTAAACAAATTAAAACTTTGCCCATTACCTGAATCTGGCTACACTGTTCGACCGGCCCGATTAAAAATCCCCTTCACTCGTCCGTCGCCCGTCTCAAAATTATAATTTATAGGTTGTGTATCAAACTTGTATTAGTATCAACTGTTATTTAACTATATTTGGATTATCAGTAAATATAAATATAAAATATTCAATATTTAATTTTATTATATACAAAATATAATATAGATATAGATATAGATAATATGGATAAACTATATATAATATTAGATGGGTTGCTGAGCTGAGTCTTCTATGCTAGAGCGAGCTGTGTGATCACGAATTGCATCAGTTTTAAGTGGTCAGTGATAGCAGAGAGCAACCCGCTGTCTCTAAGACAGACCGATAAATTTAAATAGCAATTTTATTTTTATTTGGAACCAGCTTTATTCATTCACCATTAATGCACTACTTAACTTTTGAATTGAATATTTGAATTTTCATTTTCACCAATTGAATTTTGGTGAATGTTCTAAAATATGAAAAATTTCAAGTATGATTGAACAATCAAAATCAGACAATAATAGAATGATATGTAATTTAGTGATAGATTAATTATCGAAAGAACGCGATAAAATTTTCATAAACGGCTAAAATATATCTAATATGGACTATTTTGCAACACGCACCTTCATATTTTAAAATACAATTTATTGATTGATATCAGTATTTTTCAAATCTAAGGTATATGTATGTTATAATAATACCACATATACAAGTATAAGAAAGTCGTTAACTAGGCTGAATCCAGGTGCGGAAGTTTAAATATTAAGACAAATACACACAGATATAAATATTTATGAGACCTTCTAAACAATACATGTATGAGAGAATAATTTTAACAACAGTATCGAATATCATTATGGTAATCATAGCAGATTACAAGGTAGTAACGTCCTTCAGATAAAATAAAATAAAATCGACATCTCAATAATATTACTATTAAGTAATAACTTAGGATGCTTCATCTATGATTTAGATTTTGTTTTAAACCTAACAACAAAAAAGATTCATGACTTTGAGGATGAAGCTCCATTTTCCAATTGATTCAAACGATTTTGCATATTAGAACCAACAACATTCAGCCAAGCTTCAAACTTGGTCAATTCCTCTGCATTGAGTTCCTCAATCGACTCCCACCAACCTCTCTGCCTAGTTTCCATCACTTTGTCTTACATATTTTTGTAGCAATTGCAACATCTTTTATGGTTTCAAGTTTTTCAAGTTTGCTCTTGAGTTGATTCATCCAACTTCGAATATGAGCTGCAACGAGATGAGTACTTGAACTTACTTGCATATTAGGATTCCAAAAACAAGAAATGGCTGCATCGACTGTAGGGTGAAAAAGGGAGAAAGGCTTACAAATAAGGGGAAAAATTTATTATCCCAATGTAAACGTTTGATGATATTCAGGTGTATTCCAGAAGTGAGGAGGAGCATGCAAATCATCATCAAGTTATTCTTCAGATTCTTAGAAAGTATCAACTTTATGCTAAATTCTCTAAGTGTGAGTTTTGACTCCAGTCGGTTGCTTTTCTCGGACATCTCACATTCTTTCACGAGTTCGCTAGCTTTTGTATATAAACCAGTAAGACGCTTTGGAAAGCTAGCATTCATCTTGCTTTTCTATTATTTTCCACGGCTAAAGTTAAAAAGATAAATGATGAAATGTTTTATGAGAAATGATACTTACAAGAAGGGACATATCACAATCATTTATATACATCAGGTAAGTTATCAGATTAAATTTCTATCCAATTCTTAATAATAGTAAGTAATATTTTCACCATGCTGAAAATACGGAATGCAGTTATTTTTATGCTTAAAATATGTTTTGGCAATTCAACCCCGTCAGTGAAATCTATAATTTTTAGTTAAATATATATATACATATATGACTACAATTTAAAGGATCAAATTTTATGTAGAAAGCAAACTGAAGTCCTATTTAAATTTAATCTGAAATAGAAAAATATAATAAATTTAATACTTAAGCTAAAATATCTTAATGTGCGTATTGAAATTCACCAAGTCTAGGTAGACAATAGTCAACTACTGACTAGAAGTGACATAAACTGCATACCAAATGGTTTGGAATTTTACAGCAAAATTAAATCCTTCACATGTTTTAATGAAATACAAAAATTAAAATTCAACTTGAATAGGATTAGCAACATTAACTTGAATAGGTAAATGTTTTAATGACATAAAAAAATTTCTGCTATACCAACATTAACCAATAATGGATTTTCTTCAGTAACACTTCTGGCGTGCTCGTTGAAATAAATGTGAAGGTAAGAAGCAAACAACATTTTTTCGAAGAAATTTCAAAAAATGCTATAATGAAATGTGAACATAAAAATATAAACTGAATAGGCATACTCATTATTCACTAATTTGTATTCTATAAGAATTCTTTTCATTAGGCACATTTGTTTAGATACATCAACTCATCGAGTGTTCAACGAATCCCTTCTAAATGGAAATTGCTAACAAAAGTTAAAGACACCATCAAAGTAAACATATTTGACCGAAATTCAAGACTTTGAGAAAAATTCAAACTCATGATATTGCAACTCCAATTAGGACCCTTAACCGTGCAACTAACACCATCTAACCACCAAGTGCCAATAATGCATTTGACAATACACTGGCAATTTCAGACATATTAACTAGGTATTTATAAGAAATAGCGGCAGTACTTCACATTCAAATAATGTGCAAACAAGAATTTTGGTTGCACCTGCACACGTAAGATTGCTACAGCTTTAGGAAAAGAAATCTTAAAAACATTACAGAAACAAATTTACACAAAAAGTGAACCGCTCCATAGTTGTTTTAACACAGATACGTATCAAAACTCGGCTGTAATTGCAACATCTGCAAAAATAACCTCTCTTCTAAAGCTAACTTCTTATAGAGTCTCTGTTGATGACTTGTAAACTCCAAAAATAAATCTTTTGCCTGGTTAGCTCTTCTGTATGCATCACTTCCTGAACGCACCACTATCAAGTCTTGGCAGAAACTTTTTGCCTTAAATATATCCTACACAGAAACGTGATGACTTAAGGGACCCGGGAGAGCAGTCAGCCTCAGTAAACTGAAATCAAACATCTAATATAACATGAAAGATGCACAAGAAATAATATGGTCAGGGCTTTGCCCCTCAATAAGTTTAAAATTCTTAAAGATTTTTTTTTCCTGTAATCCTTCAAAGTATTTGCTTATTTGTATCTAGACGAGTCTGTCCATCCAAAACTCTACTGCACATCACAAAGGTATGTACTGGCAATATATCGAATGTTCACCTCATCGGCCTATTATTTCACTTTCTTTTCTTTATTGTAAAGACGTCTTTTCCTTATGCGTTCATCACTTGTAATTTATGTTTAGGGATTAGGTGACTACTTCACCTTGTGTTTGTGATTTTACTCTGATTCTTCTTCCTTGTTGCTGTTTCCGTCAACCTCGTTCGGTGATCACTTCTTCTCTATTGTTTAAGTTGTTCTGTTTTCAAGAGTGTTCTGTCTTCTCAAACTTCTATTTAGTTTAGTTAGAAGCCTAGTAGTGGCATTGGTGAATGATGGTATCGGTTGAGGTCAGTGCCAGAGGTCAACGGTAACAAGGGAGTCGATAGATTGAGAGTTGAATCATGGAACATAGTGTCATTGACTGGGAATCTATACAGTTAAGTGAGGATTCTCCGGAAGAGAAGGATCAATATAGCTTGCATCCATGGCAAGGGATGTCAACAGGTATAAGTTGTGGTACTCAAGAGCCTTGAGAGGTAGAGAATAGAAACTTCAGTAGATAATTGGTAGGAATCTCAGCGAGCTAGTGGTAAAGGTTAGGAGGTCAAATGCAGGAGGGGGAGGATTAAGCTAATCATTGGAAGACTAACCTGTCAAACGCAGGAGGGGGAGGATTAAGCTAATCATTGGAAGACTAACCTTGAACATAATTAGTGCATACACTCCACATGTAGGGTTCAGATGAGAAGGTTAAAGAGCAGTTTTGGAAGAAATTGGACGAGGTTTCAAGGGGTATCCCTAATACGAGAAGTTATTCATAGGAGGTGATTTCAATGACCACATCGGGTCAACTTCAAGGGAACTTCAAGGGTTAAACGGATGTACATGGAAATTTTACTAGTCTTTAACTGGCTTATTTGTACTCAGCTATATGATGGAAGTCTCCTCGGCCAATCGTCACTCAGCCCGCTAGTTTGTTTGATCCCACTCGGTCTTCCTTGGTATTGGGGTTAGAAATGAAGGAGGCGTTTCATTTTTGAACTTCGCTAAAGCTTTTGATCTGGTGATAGATAATTCGAGTATCCCAAAGAGGGAGAATCACTTGGCGACCTTCCATAGTAAAGTGACTACGACTTAGATAGAACATAAACTTTTGTATAACGAATATTGAGATTAAGAGGAAGAGAAAGCAGAGGGCTCTATATGAACTACCGAGGATCAAATAGGGTGGTCTGATTGCTGCTAGCTCAGAAGATGGGGGAGGAGTTGATGGAAATGGGAGCTTAGGGAGTAGGTAGGATCCAAACAATGCGAGGGAGCACAATTAATTGCATTAGGGAAGTTGCTAGAGAGATGCTGGGATACTCGAGGAGAATGTTGGTGGACATCGAAAGGACTGGTGGTGGAACCAAGGTCCAAGCAAAAGTGGAAGCCAAGAAGATTGGTTATATGGATTCGACGGAGAGCAAAGACGGGCAGGGAAGAGGGCAACTAGAGCGAGGTGTAAGGCAGTGAAGAAGGAAGTGAAATTAGTGATTACTGCGGCTAAAATGGCAGAGTTTGAATGCGTGTACGAAGAATTGCAAGACAAATGCAGGTATATGAAGTTGTAAAGGTTTGCTACGGCAAGAGAAAGGATGGCCCGAGACCTGTACCAAGAGAATTGCATCAAATACAAGACAAAGTATAGGTAGAACCAGCACACATTAGACGACGATGGCAGCAAACTTCCATAAGCTCTAGAATGAAGAGAGGGACAGGAATATAGTGTTGAGCGATTTAGAGCACTCTGAGGGCTGTGGAGATTTTGAGTACTATAGCGATATTAAGTTTGAGGAGGTTAAGAAGGTTAATTATCAAATGAGAAAGAGGAGGGCGATTGAATCAGAAGAGATCCTAGTGGAAGGTTGGACGAACATAAGTACATTAGATGTGGAGTGGCTCACTGGATTGTTTATCATCAACTTTAGGATGTTAAAAGTACCTAAAGAATGGAGGTGGAGTACCATGATCTTGTTGCACAAGAACAAAGGTGATATTCAAAATAGCATCAATTATAAGGATATTAAGTTGTTAAACCACTATATAAAAGTTTAAAAGAGGTAGTGGAGACGAGGGTGAGGGGTGTCTATTACTAAGAATCAATTTGGATTCATATCAGGTTGTTCAAACTACAAAAGACATTCATCTCGTAATGAGGTTGATAGAGCAGTATAGGGAGAAGAAGAGACTTGCATATGTTGTTCACGAAAATAAGCATATGACAAAGTCCTTAGGTAGGGAAATTAAGGATATATACGATAAATCCAAGACCCAAGTAAGGACGCAGGATAAGACTCGAAGCATTTCCCTCTCATGATGGAGTTGCACTAGGGATTAGGCTTAACTCATTTTTATTTGTTTTGATAATGAATGAACTAACGCGGCATATCCCAAGAAAGGTGTCATGATCTATTGGTATTTGCAGATGACAATTGTTGACGAGACACACAGCAGAGTTAATGATTAGTTTGAGGTCTAGAGAGAATACCCTGGAGTCGAAAGGCATTAGGTTGATAAGGACTAAGACAGAGTACTTGAAGTGTAGGTTTAGTGACGTAAACCACGAGACAGAAGTGAAAGTGAGGATTAATACGCAAATCATTTCCAAGAGAGAAAGTTTCAAAACATCTTGGGTCGAAAATCCAGGGGAATGGGAAGATTGAAGATGACGTTACACAGCATATTAAAGTGGGATGGATGAAATAGGGACTTACATCCAGTGTCTAGTGTGATAAGAATGTGCCACCAATACTCAAAGTTAAGTTACATAAAGTGGTTGTTAGACCAGTCATGCTGCATGGGGTGGAGTGTTGGCCATTCAAGAACTCACACGTCCAAAAGATGAAAGTAGAGAAAATGAAAATGTTGATGTGAATGTGTAGGTGCACTAGAAGAGATAGAAATAAAAACGATGATATGTGGGAGAAGGTAGGAGTGGTCTCTATGATAAACAAGATTTGAAAGGTGAGACTAAGATGGTTCGGGCATAAGAAGAGGAGATGCATAGATGCCCCAGTGAACAGGTGTGAGAGGTTGGATCTTATGGGTGTGAGAAGAGGTAAAAGTAGGTCGAAGAAGTATCTAGAGTGTTAATTAGACAGGACGCGGCACACATCCAGCTTATCAAGGATGTGGAGGTTGAGGATTAGTGTAGACGGTTAATAGATAGTCGAGCATTGTTTGGTTTTCCTTATTAGTATTATTATTATTATTACTCCCATACAATTCTAGTCTTCGATTTTATTATTACCTATTGTTATGCTTTGGTCCTTTGCTTCGGTTACCATGCTATTTATTGTTGCTACAGTTCTCTTTCTCCTTTATTTTAGCATGGCTTCTTCATTACCATATGTCCTTCCCATGGTTGATTTTGATATACTCTACCTTCGCAAGGTGCGGGCAAGTAAACACCACCTTTCCCGGACCCTACTTGTGAGATTACACTGGATATGTTGTTTGTTGTTTTTTAAGCACTTTCACAATTACGTGTAAAAGGACAATTCCTCAAGACCACGAGTATACAAATTTACTACGGATAAATTTAACTCTTAAATCTTAACAGCAGCTGATTCCACATTCTCAGCTCTCCTGCTATCCTGCAGTTAAATGTCAATCTAAGTTTGACTAGTGACAACTGGGCATCCAGTTTTTGACTATTTATGAGTGACCCATTCAGATATGCATATGCTTCTAGATTATCAAGAAACCTCATATATGATTTTTTCCAATATGTTGTCTACCAAACTCATTTGTGAAGTAGCATTGGCAATACAATGAGCCGCGCTGCATACCTAACAATTATGGCTCATTTGCTGTCCTACAACTATTTTCAAATCTAACCAATAAATGGTATAAATCTTAACTGGGAACTGTACACTAAGAGACCTCTTAATTATGGAGTGCCTCATATCTCTTCCACTTATAACCATCAGCCTGTAAAAGGCAAATGGAATAAATGAAATGACAATGGTATGAATCTTACCTTGAAACTGTACGCTAAGCTTTCAAGCGACGTCTTAATCATGGAGGGTCTCACATCTCTTTCACTTATAACCACTGGCCTGCAAAAAGCAAATGGAAAAAAGAAATGACCCTGTAGGCATTTGTCAATCTAGAAGATATGCACGGAAATTCGACTCTTAAGCATTAAAATGAAATAGGATCTACACAAGCAAAAATTATAGAGCTATATTTAAGGATTTCAGAATATCTGAATTACATAAGTATGTTAAACTGCATAAAAAAATAGAGACCCAAGGTAGTGGCCAGAGTGTTGCACTTTCCAGTACTTGAGGGATGAGAAAAAATACTTCTGAAATAAGAAAGAAAAAGAAAAACAAATAGAGCCTCAATGTCTATGACATATTTCAAGCGACCGCTAGTTGAAATATGTACATATCAATTGTGGAAACCTGTTTCCCAAAGATTCCAGTTAGTGACTTCTGGAACATTAAATTTTAAGAAACAACTTGACATTTCACAAAAAGTCTGTTCCCTTAAAATGATTGGCACATCAACTCTACATTCACCATTTTTCCTGGGGAATTTTTTTTGAGTCTGTTCTTTCTTTTAAACCACTATAGTATGACAGTTCAGAAGATAGAGGATGCTTTCATCTTGAAACACCTATATCACAGGAACTCTAACCAGTAAACAACATTGAATGTGAAAGGGAAGTGCAATGAAAAGCATTTCCGCAAGAAAGGAAGTAGTATTAAACGGAAGTTGAGGCCAAAAGTTTCTTTAAAGCGATTTGCAGAGTAAAACAAAGTTTTCAACTAGATAAATAGAGAAATAAGGAAAAACAAAATAGTACAGAATGCATAGAACTTCAATGAATACCCCAAAATAATTGGAGATATAGCATATGAAACTATATATTTAGTCTAGAGAGATCCTTCAAAAACGATCTGAATGAGTCACCAAGTGTAGTACCTAGCGTGGAAGATCAGACTTATAAGTACCATCTATAAGGCCTTTACAAGGTCTCAGCCATTTGAAATTTTGTGCTCTTCTTTTTCTTATAAAAGATAGATACCATTCTAGCACCTCTAGACAACTTCGAATTTTGACAGTCTGCGAGGAAGAGTCTAACTGCAGATGCAGCTTAAATATCAGCAATTCAGTTGTCTAAATGGCAGACACAACTATATTATCAACAAAAAAATTACAGAAGCAACTAATATCAGATGGCATTGAGCAATTCAGGACCAAGAAAAAAGGCTTATACTATTGATGCAACCACCGAACAAGCCTCAAACAACTAGTGCAGACTTGAACTAAGGTGTTTTAGCAAATCAAAACTCAGGAAATATAAGCATGTCATACTACAGTTTTTTTCCCTAAGGAAAATGAGAAGACAAGCATGCTTGTCAGAACTTTACATCATGATCACATGGCGACACTGTCTACACATCTAAAACAGTTTGAGTGGCTGGGTAATTGAGACACAGGAGCTCTTTTAAGCAGAATATCCAAAAATTTGTTTTAGCAAGTTTGATCCTCTCACAACAATGATCCTTCACTGAATGAATATGTTCTTTAGCTCATAATTCTGCTTAGAAGCAGGAAATCAATGATTCTGATACACCCAAACAACATAACTCTAACGGGGGATGGGTCCTAACCAATACAAGTTTAAAACATGTGAGAATAGTATATAACACATAAACGAAGATTAAATATTTATGTTGCTCAGGCTCTTCGAAAATATCAATGGGTGAGTCTAGGATTCTCCAAAAGTATTGTATTTTTGGAGAATCCGACACATGTGCGGCATCAAAAGTGAAGAAAGGAAACTAAGCTAAATATATAAGATACAATTCTTTCCAGCAAAGACACTAGGATAAAAGGAGAGAGATTACAAGGGTCAACAAGCACTTTAGCAAAGAAATTAATTCGGGAACCGTACCTTCCCTTTGAGGACACAACAAGGTGGGCTGGATTGTCCAAAAACAGGTTTATTCGTTGAAGCTTCTCTTCACAATCTACCACAATAATGCCTCGTGCATAGGGCATATACGACGGGCAGGGAGAAATATATGCTTGTGACGAAACAGAAGTGTGCTCATGTATGAAATCTCTCAATGATGAAGGCAACAAGTTTCTCTCCAAGTTCTCGACTAGCATGACATGGTAATTTGAGCATTGCCCTCCTAGATCTTTATCTTGATCCCAGCACCGGCTATAGTCTGTTGCTGCAGATCAGAAAGAAGAACTTAAAAAATTACAATTACCATATTGTAACAGGTGATGGAGTTCTGTATCCAACCTTCTGTTGTATATCTCACATCAACCACATTCTTGGCACTGCTAATCTGCTCCAGGGAAAGGAAGAGGAGAATGATTTAGGCACATACATCATCACTCAAATTAATGAATTATTAGGTGATAACTTACCTTAGAGGTTGAATCTGACTTTCGTGGAGAAGACAAACATCTGACTATTTTATTACGAGACAATCCTTTTGACGCTGAATTATCTTGTTCAGATGTAGACGTTGACTTGCAAGAGGATTTTCTGAGTTTCTGGTTCGCCAATTTTAAGAAGGAGACTAGTCTAGGATCAACTTGGGTTGTGCCTTTTATGATACATATGCCTTCAATTCCACAACGAGTCATGTAATCCTTTTTGGGGCCATGAAGCCAGGATACTATAAACGTACATAAGCACTCCTCCACCCCATTGTTAAACGAGTGGTCCTCGTTGTGTATCTACCAAAGAGAGGAAGAAGAAAATTTGAAGCAAGTGACTCAAGCCAATGAACCGAAATGAATTTAAGTAGCCCTCTCCCTTTCCTCTTCAAGTCCTGCTACTTTTACTTTATATGTTATGAACAAACACACAGAGAAATAAAATAAAAGTAATACAAACTTTAATGAGGTTCAGCGAAAGTGTCAACTCCTCAAGAAAGACTGAGAACTTCACTATGCCGAAAGGAACAACAGCAACAATCTTTTTTCAAATTCTTAGAAACTTTAGTCCCCAATATGTTCACAAGCCCAGTCGCTTAGTTTGTCTCACACTCTATCCCTCTTGCTTTTTCACTTCCTTTCACACCCTAAACTGTAAAGAGTCACTCCGATGCTAGAATGAAAATACTGTCTTTTAAAAGAAAAAAAGTATTGGTATTATCACAAACAAGGAAATACTGAGCAAAGAGCCTACAGTATCTTATTTATACCAATTACCATAAAATTCGACCCACATCAACAATTCTTCCCTTTGCTTGAATTCCTCCATTATCAACAAGGAATTATCTCATCAGTCATTACACTGCCTTGCCAAATTACACTCACAAGGCATCACCTAGTACCGCCAACTCCAACCAAGTTTAGGCATTGCCTATACTTACTAAAAAAACTTCCTTGATCATAATATCAAGATAGAAATTTGTAGAAACCTTTTAACTATTACGATACCCCTGGATACAATATCTCTACTGAAGTGATATTTAATATCAATATGATGCTGTACACTCAATTTTTTTTTTATATGAATGACACTCCTGACTGTAACAAAATATTGATGCCTCGCTCTTTTTTAGCCTGAATTCAGTCACCTGTCCACAATAGCTGTATCAGCCTAAATTCATTCATCAACCTGTGGCCAAATAAATGTTTTTATGGCATCTTCAAGAAAGCCACTTATTCAGACTCTGTGCTAGACAATGCTTGCATTTCAATTGATATCAGTAGTTACCACCACAATGAGTAAAGTAGCCTGTTAAAGCTCTCCTACAACTTCAGTCACAACATAGACTAGATATGTCATTTTGCTTTTGTTGAGTGTCAGACCAGTATCTGTACTACTCTTCAAATGTCTCAAAATACATTTCACTGTTTACTACTGCTCAAAATTAATTTCACTTTTTGCTAATTCTCTTTTCAAGGACATGCCCTATATCTACTCACCTGGGATTGTATGTAGGCTTTAAGATATGGGTTCACCAGAACCTAGTAGTTTTGGCCCATACCCTGTATATATGTTAAGAAACTCACTAAACATGTACAGAAGTTAAACATAGAACTCATTACTAGCACTTGAGCTCGTCCATAACCTATAGAGGCCAAATCTTGGATTCATCTCTGCTACTGACCACACTAATAGCATATAACATGTTAGGACACTGCACTATATAATGTTACCAGTGCATATATTTCAGCTTTACTTTTCTTATCTTAAGGCCCTTATTCTCTATGGTGCTTCTCCATAATTCAAGAATTTGGTTGACACCCTCGCTAGATTTGTCAATTAACACATTATCATCTGCGTATAGCATATACAATGGACCTCATCCTATAAACCTTTAGGTAACTACTATAACTGAAGTAAGGAAGCACAGAACTACAAGCTCAATATCAAACCCCAGTGAACCCATAGTTATGGAAAATTCCTTTGTAGTAATTTTTGTTGTAATTTGTCAACAACATAAAGTTTGACATTCTTTTTTCTTGGTTCCTTTGATAGTTTGATAGTTGAAAAGGCAAAGAGGATTACTTGCAACTGTTGATAACAAGGAAATAAAACAAACCA
>JBDJHY010000014.1:913784-924112 GCA_039654485.1 Withania somnifera | reverse complement strand
TTAAGTTATCAGTTGCTCAATGACTACAGTCAGAGGATGAAGAGAGGTACATGACACAGGAACCATATTCCAATGCAGTTGGTAGTATTATGTATGCAATGGTGTGTACATATCTAGATATTTCACAAGCAGTAAGTGTGGTAAGTCGGTATATGGCTTATCCTGGTAAAGTACATTGGCAGGCTATGAAATAGATTCTTGGATACTTGCGAGGTACTTCAAACGTTTGAAGTTTGGAAGAAATACTAACACTTTGGTTGATTTTGTAGACTCAGATTATGCAGGTGATCTCGACAAAACAAAATCACTAACAAGCCATGTACTTTGCATTGGTAGTTATGCTATCAGTTGGAAAGCTACATTACAACATATAGTAGTCTTATCTACTACCGAAGCAGAATATATGATAATTACCGAGGCGATCAAAAAAGTCATGTGGTTGAAGGGTTTATTTGTTGAATTCAGTTTAATCAAGGTAGTATTTATCATTTTCTGTGATAGTCAAAGTGTCATTCACTTGACTAAAGATGAGAGGACAAAGCATATTGATATTAAGTATCACTTCATTCGGGAAACCAGTACTGAAGGAAATGTCTCTGCTAAAAAGATCAACAGTAAAGACAATCCTGCCGACATATTCACGAAGTCTCTTCCAATCATCAAGTTCAAGCTCTGCTTAAACTTGATTGCATTTGTGAAAAATGATTTAGTTACGGAGAGGAAGCAAATGTACTAATTGGCCAAATTCAGAATAAGGTGGAGATTTTTAATATGGCCTTTTCTTTGAATCACAATTTAATAAATATTTTGTGTTTTTTTTTTCAAAGGAATTTAATGCCAAAGATTTGTGGCTTGAAAAATAATTCACTTTACATTGAGATACTGAATTTCTCATCTCCCTTTGACGTCATAAATGACATCAAGCACCTCATTCCACCTCTATCAATAGGAAGGCTTTTCATGAGTTGTAACACACCATTTCAAAAGCATTTCTCTCTTGTCTTTTTTCCACCTTCTACTTAGAGTATTTTGTAAGAGAGTGGGTGTTGGAAAACTCTTGTGTGAACCCTTCTTTGGAGTGGTCTTGTGAGTTTATTCTCTTGGGATATTTGTTGGGTTAATTAGAATCTTTACTCTAATTTTTTGTAGTCTCTATTGTACTCTTGTTGGTATAGTGAATTGCTCCCTCCACTTGTGGACATAGGTCATACCGACCGAACCACGTTAAATTTTATGTCTTTTATTTTTTTAATTACCGTTATTATCAACTTGCTACTGATATTTGTTATTGTCATTACAACATTGTTTGGCTAAATTTCACAATACCCGGGTTCCGATCCTTACATGTTAATTGCTTCCTTTTGGCTTATTATCATGCAAATATCATGATAGAAGAAATTACAATCTAATATTCCAATTGAAATTGCAATTTATGAGGAACAATGAGACGACATCAATTCAAATCCTGAATTTTGAATTAAGAGAGATATTGAAAAAGATAAAGATTTCTCGCCATTTTGCAGATTCATAGACCCAACTTAATTCAGTGGGATTCTTCATTCACATTTTTCTCCACCAAGAACGTTTTCTAAAGACAAACTCGATATCGAAAAATTGTGTAATTAATGTAGTCATACTGGAAGGAGGAGAACTAACACAAAACTATTTTTTGTAAAACATAACTACAAGATTTATTTCATTTTACACACGTATATAAATCAAGCCCTATGTTTTGCTATGATTTTGTTTTGGTTCTGCAACCATAACTGTTGCTCTTGCATCAAATTCTGCTCATTCTTGATGCCATTAAACTTCTGATCACTACTCGAAAACGTTGCGAACGGGTCGTCCATATTAGTGCCATGCATTGGCCCTGTGGTGTGATTCTGACCACTAAAAGTTGGAGTTGCTCGAAATGTAGGTGCTGGTGCTGATGATGTGAACATGTCAGTAGACGTGGGAAATGTAAGCAAAGAATTCGTGGCCATGGTAGGGTATGGGGCAGGTGCACCGGTGACCGGTACCATGGCCAACTCCATTGATATGTCTTGTAAAAATGGATTGTAGTGTTGAGGTGCCGGCAAGACTGGTTCTTGGTGATGATATGCATTTAGCCCATTATTTGGAGGTGGCGTGGTTATGGAATGATTTTGATCATACAAAAAGTTGTTTGTACGAGGGTTGAGTTGTGAGTTTAGGTCATTATTCGGATAAAATGACGTTTGATTCTGATTATACAAGTTGTCCAAAGTGGCGAAACTGAAGCTGTTAATGTTGTTGTTTGTGGTACTAGGGACGGGTTGTGTTGATTGTGCTTGTGGAATGTTTTCGAATAGTACCAATTCCCAGCCATTGCTTGAAGAAACTTCTTCTGCTGATGATGATCCTTGTGCTTCATTTGTTGGCACATTTTCTTGTCCTTGTTCTCCGAACACGTTGAAAGATGCTGATGGTGTTATCACCCCTCTCGCTTGATCCGGGTTTGGTTGCTGATTGAAGGTGTTGAAAGACGTTGATGGGATCGCCTGAGCTAACAAGAGATCCCATCCTTTGACTGAACTAGTAGAATCTAATGGTGGATGCTGTTTCTGCTGTTGTCCAAGTTCAGCTTCTTTGTCTTTCACCTGCTCTTGTTTTTGTTGCTTTTCTTCTTCTTGTTTTTTTTCGTTGTCTTCATCATATTCTTGCAAATCTAGTAAGGATACAAGATCAGCCATGGAATTTGACACAGGCAACGAATGAATAGACCTCGTATCGTCCTTTTCATTCAACTGCTTCTCAAATGGAATATCCGAATAAGCCTCCAAATCAATCGAAATATTGGCTGGACTCTTCCATGTGTCGGTTGCACTTATTAGATCTTCTAATGACGTGCAACACGAATTAACGCAAGAACTAGTACTCTTCTCCGAGTATGGGTCAGTCGTTTCTGTGGCCATAGAAAATTCAGATTGACAACCATAACTGTCGCGTTTGCTGCTCGTGGTCCTTGTTGAACCACCACCGGGGGCTGGAAGAAGCAAATGTGATTTGCTTTGCGTATGTGCTGGAAATGAAGACCGATCCTTGAGAAATTCTTGCAACGTTTCGATCAACTCTTCTGAGATGATTTGCACGCTTGGATATTCCGATGTCCTGCCAACTCCTATGCTTTTACACACGGTGTAAAAGGCGCTGATCTCCTCGAATTGTTTAGCAGCTTTGACACAAGTTTGGAAGGCATTTACGCACGATTGATATGGTAAATGGAAGAAACTATCAAGAACAAGAGCGAGCCCATCTGATATATCCTTGTAAAGATCAAAACTTTCCGTGACAACAGCATACAAAGCGATTTGGACAAGACGATTCGTCTTAGCTGCCCCTGTTGGCCTTGTAGCAATTGCTCTTTCAATCAATCGTTGCCAATACGAGATCTTGTCAAGCAGCATTACTGGTTTCATATCACGAACGGGCTCATCACCCTTTCTTCGATGACTACCAGTAGTCCTAAAATGACTGCTAAAATTCTCTTGTTCACGATTGCTGTATCTTCTTTGAAGCTTTCCAGTAAGGAAACAATCCAAACGCTCATCAAGATACAGGGCAAACGTACGAACAAATGCTGTGAAATCCCAAGGACTAGAATTGGAATCATCGCGAAAACTAGAAAGGTTGAGAATCTTGGCTCCACGTTTCATAGCATGAAGGACCTCTCTAGGGAAATAAGGATCACCATCTTGGAACAGTCGTAGGACAAGCATCAACGATTTGAGGGCAACGATCCAATTCCTCGTTCTGCCAATGCGTTTTCCAATGGCACGAGCACAAGCAGCCGCATACGCCTTGTTGGAGGAGACAAGCTTGATGACTTCTTGAACGTATCGGTCATCGATAGGCACATCATCATGTGTTGTGGCTTTTAGGACAGCAACTTCAAGGGTTGAGGAAGTGTTGCTTGCAACCTTTGCAAGGCTAATACTTGTTTGATCTTTTACTGCACCAATTGCCTTTTTTAACTTGCTTGGCATTATTTTGATAAAAAAAACCAAGGCTAATACTTGTTTGATCCTTTTCTTATCACTACCTCAAAAAATCTTCAATCCAACGCGGGGTTTTCTTGATTCAAACACCAACCTGATCACATTCGTGATTATAAAAAAAAATATGATTATCATCAAACAAACACAAGAAAAATCTTGATTTGAGGGCACTAGGATTGTTAACTTATTGAAATCTTGAAAAAACAAAGATTGTAAAATGTAATGTATTTTTGGATTCCAGATTGATGAGAAGTTTTTGATTGAAGGGAGAGAGAGAAAAGCTAGTTGAAAATATTGTTGGAATTTTTTTTCTTTCTCTGAATTGATTTGGTTATTGGAGTTCATTTTGTGTTGTTAAAAATGAGAGGGATTCCTTGTATTTCTCTCAGCCTAACATTTCATTTTACAGTGTACAAACGTGACCAGCACTAAGGCATTAGCACTCACATCCATACACGTATAAAGTATATGAGAAATAATTATTATTTGATTTTCTTATATATGATTGTAAGATTTTCAATTAGTGTTTGTTACTCTAGTTAGAAAATTAGCGAATTAAGTCTCTCATGTTTTAGCTAAAGTGACTACTTTTATGTCTGATTTGATGAAGTGGGCATATGTCCACCATCTTTTGTTTTTAACGTACTCGTCTTTTATTTGAGTAATAATTAGTAAGACACATTTAAAAAAATGAGAAGGGAAAGGAAAGGAAAAAAGAAAAAGAAATTAAGGGAGATGTTGTGTTGAACGTGCTGAGCATTCATGTGAATCTTCTACTGATATAAGATATATGATCATATGAATCAACAACAACAATTATAGTATATTTCTACGAGTGTATGTAATTTGCATTATTATTTTAGATGTGACGTACAAAAAATATTTTTAATAAACCTCGAGCAATAAATAAAATAATTCATAAAAAAAATAATATAATATTAATAAACAATATCAAAAATAACATAAAATATCAAAAATAAAACTATCACAACACAATACAATATAAGTATATGCTGATATGAAAATTAAACTAATTAACCAGCTAATCACTGTGGTCTGTGAATATCCAATCAATGACTAATTATAGTGTGTTAGACTAATTCATCGAAGTAATCGAAAGTCTCTTTATTATAATTCATGGCCCGACAGAATTCAAAATATCAAAAAGCTCAAAATCCACCTCTGTTATAAATAGTAGCCGGATTTGTTTTTCAAAAATTGAAAAAAATAATTATCTTAAAAAAAACACTTTTGGAATCTTGAACAAAACTAAATTATTATTGTTCTAATATTGAATTAGTGTTGTTCAAATTAATTAACCAAACAAATTATTATTCTTCAAATGTATTTTGTACTTTTCAAATAATCATATATTGGAAGCTTAGTAAAACAACTATTAAGTCGACGTTTGAAATTTATAGTGAACCTTCAATTTAGTTTTATCCGATGGGAATAAAACTGCACATTAATTACTTAGTATTATCTTATGATAATCTTTAATCTTATTCTTTGTTTGTTGTAGATCAAGATAATCATAACATTCTATAACTAAGTCCTATAATATTAGCGGATCAATAGATTAGCTTGCCGGCAGTGATAAATTAAATTGAATAGATACTTCCCAAGGAGGATAAAATATACAAAAATTTTGCGGTAAAAAAGCTATTTCTAATAGACCTTTTGCTAAACCAAAAAGAAAAAAATGGAAGTCAAATTATTCAAAGGGAACTATTGATCATGACAAAGAGGTAGCAGGTGTGATTCAAATACTAATTCTTGTACTACCACTTCTTTTACTTGCCACCGGTGTCAAGTACCTAAAGGAGTGTTCTTGTGAGAAGGATGACACCTCTTGTTATCAAAAGTATTTGCTTATAGTCTATTGTGCAATTAACGAACTAGCTTTGGGGTCCTAATTAATTTCTACTAGAATTCTTCTCGAACTTGAAACATTTAAATGAAGATGAAGGAATCTTATTTATCCCACCACAACTTGCTGCGATTATAGTGCCACTTGATTGTTTCATTAGTGTTGCAACTTGAGAAGTTCTTTTAATCTTTTTGTGGATGAATGAGATACGTGGGGCTCTCCTGATTTGTACTTTTTCTTATTGATGATATTCATCCAATGCATACTCCCCACTGAATGGTAGAACTTCCCTTTGAGAAAATATGGGACCTCAATAAAGCAATTATTTTATTGTATTTGCCAATTGTGTGATTGTAAGCATAACATGCCCATTATACCCTAACCTTTTGAACAATAACCTTCATCTTCAACCTTCCTTCTAGGTTCTTCTATCTGCACATATAGGAACAGATGTAGGTTCATCCAAACCCAATAGTTTCCACTTACATTCTGCATATGTGCTAAGGATTCAATCACTAAGTACAAATAATAAATTTTGAACCTAGTAAATCAAACAGGTTGTGATAAAATTCCAAACTTCAAATCCTAGCAACACCTCTACGACACATATGCTCTTCTTACTATTGTGTCTTATTAAAGTTGGGAGTGGAAGTCCTCTAATGCACTTAGACTGGGGCTGAGTTTAACTAAGGGAAAGATTGATTTTTAGTAGTGCCAACATCAATGATCATCAGCATTCACAATGTTCTGGATGAGTACGTGTTAGGAGTACTGTTAAACTATAGCAGGACAAAAAAAAAAGAACGCGAAGCAACTGCTCAACTCCTCAGATAGAACCGAAAACCATTTCTTGTCAAAAACTATCACCCACCTTTCCAGTAATATAACAGTCAGTTGCTACACAAAATCTAGTCTGTAAGAGATCAAGTGGAAAAAGTTTTTAGTATCGCATATAGATTAGGCAATAGTTACTTGGATTTCGGAATTGTGAATCCATTTTGATGGCACAGTAAGATATGAACATGTCAAACCCTACAACTAGTGATTTTATAAACCACTTTCTCCCACTTTACATCTGACCTGAAAAACTTAGTAGATTGATATCAGCAACTGGCATAACCTTCTTAATACTCGTTGAAGTTGAGGAATTTTCACAAGGATAAAGGCGCATGGTATCATGAACCATCCATGGCAATGTCACTACCATTTGGATTTTGATTGGCATCATTATGGTGATTATGAGAAGCTCCAAAAGTGAATCCCTGTGGAGGAACTTCAAAAGCAGGACGGACAAATAGTGAAGGAACAGTAGAACTGTTGAAGACTGGAGCAGGAGTCAGATCACTGAGCTTTGGGAAGCCAAAGTTGAAGGACAGCGCAGGAGAAGAGAAGGCTGGCATGATGGGGCTGGGCTGGTTATGAAGAGATCCCAATATCTTTTGCTCGTACTCCTGTAGCTGCTGGTAGACATCTGCAAATATAAAGAAAAGGAGTCTCATACAGGTTAAAAGCTACGAGTAAACCTTTTTATTAAGATCAGTTTCAAAGAACAGCCACAAGCCAAGAGAGACGGGTTGTGACTCGATATAGCAGTTCTGGTGATCAAAATAACTAAAAGTTCGACTAGGATTCAAGGAAAAGGGATGAAAGAAACATTTATTATATAGTCACCAATATGCTAAACTTGCAACTGACCAACACAAAAGTTAACACGTTTGGAGCTTCTGATTCTACAAGTTAGTAAGCTTGCACTCAGAATGAGTAAAATATATTATAGTTTGGTCATAGTCTATTCTGCCAATCGAGCAGCTTTTTTTCCATCTTTATTTTAACAATTCACATGCCATTATGATAGCCGTATCCAAAATAAAGATTAACTATCCGACCTCTTTACAAATACCAGGGTTTATCATCTCACATATTTGCATTTCTAAGAAAGTTCACAATTACTTGCTTTAATATTATAGCTTTTGAGCTGAAACAAGAAAAAGAAGAAATCCTTATAAAAATAGCAGCATGCAGACCTTGATTTAGGTCAACAGAAGGTCTTCGCTCTTTTGCCCACTGAAGACTCTGTGTAAGGTTCCATCCTTTACTTTTCATCAAATAAGCAATTACAATTGCTGCCGACCTATCAAAAAAGCCCAAGTCACGTAAAACAAAATGGTAGTTTCTGCAAGTACAATAGATTGAAAGGCACTCCAGAAAGCTGCTGTAGTAGAGTTTACTGCATTTATAATTATCAGGAAATATCATGTAGTAGCACTAAATGTTATGAAGTTCCTGAGAGGAAACTGAAGAAAAAAACACAAGTTTCACATTTACACTTCGATTGGGGAAAACCACTAGGGGAAGAAGAACAAAGAAAATGGAGGAGAACAGGATAAAGCACAAATGCAACAGAAAGAAAAAGCTGTAAAAAGGTTTGGGTGCAAAATTGATAATCAACTCCTTACCTGTTTTTACCAAACATGCAGTGCACAAGAACACGAGCCCTATCCTTTTCACATTGTTCTGCACAAAAGAAATATGCTACGATTAGCCAGCATAATGCCTCCCACATAACATGAAAGGTCACTGGGGAACAAGCTTTGAGTCAGTCAAGGTCGATGCCCGATGGTATCTCTTCTTTAGAAATGACTTTCCTTCACAACAGCTAAAGATATGTAAACGGACTCTTGAATTGAAAGATATGAAATGCTGACATGTATCAATACATGTATAAGGAAAAACTCACTACAATGTTTGACGAAAAGAAAAACACAATTGTCTTTCCAGGTGAACCTCTGGGAAACAAATCTGTAACATCAACTATTTAGATGGCTCAATTCTACTACTGAATGTCCAATAAAGAATGACAATAATTCAGGTAGTTAACTCCACCTAATATAGTTATATAAGTTTTAACTCACTACATTAGTTGTGATGAAGTTGCATGACCATCTCATTTAAAAGTTTTTGCTAGAGAGCACACTTGTAATTACTTAATTATATTTTCAAGACGCCTCCTTACGTGCAAGCTTTTTCATGGGTCAAGCACATGGAGTGGTGGTGAGACTCCAAGTCAGCACCTTTGCCTGATCTGATACCACGTTTAAGTTGTGTCACCATCTCATGTAAAATTCCTAGAGAGAAATCTTTTTTAGTTAATAATATCTTCAACAATTTGTACCTTCAGAGGCAGATGGAAGGTGCATGAAAGAGGCAAAGCAGTGGACAAAAACAAAACCCAAAACTCACCACCCACTTGCTTGGTATTGAGGCATAGTTGTTTATAGATTATTAGTTTACTTTTCAATCGACTAGGTACCTTCAAAGCATTGCAGCAGCAAATAGTTGACCATACTAAAGAACTAAGCAAAGAAAAAAGTTCCATGGGTCTCCAAATCAAACTTAAGGTATTAGGTTAACCAAAGTAAAGAGAATGTTACTCACCTAAAAATTGGATAGCATCATCAAATGCCAAATTTTGGTCATCTTGAAGGCAGTGATAAGTAAAGGAATTCTTATAAAGATTCTGACAAGCAGGTACGGTCTGCACATAGGAAAAAAAAAGAAGGGAAAACCCAGTATCAACAATCAAGAACATGGGCCACAAAGTACACGTGGAAGTGTGATCATTGAATAATTTCTAAAGTACCAGAAGGAAAAAAGAACCATCCAATATGATAATAGTGTCCATTATGGTTATAAGGAGCCAAAAATACATATATTAGTTTGTTTATCCAAGTCCATATGAAGGAGACAAAATACCATACAAATAGCTATAGAAAGAAAGAAATGAATGCTGTTATTGAGAGACCACTCTCACTTATCTCGCAAGAAAGTTAAAATGCTCTTATTACCCAGCTCTATCTCTCTACGGTGCTTCCTCTTCTTGTTGTATTATTCTGTGTTCCTTTCATCTTATACAGTATCATTTATCTAACAGATTTTTTTTGAAAGGAGAATACATCGATTTATAGGGGATTTAGACAAAAGTAGAGTCATTCAGCTGAATATTCGAACCCCACCTCCTAATCTCCCAGGTCTATCCCAAAGAATGGCAAGAACTTGGCGGCAAAAAGCCTTTTTCAGATCAGGTACTATCAACATTCTGCATTATTGTCTCTCCTAAGTCCTACCATTTCATCCATTTTGAAGAGCCATAATCAACCTTAACCATGTTTCCCATTTCATAAACTTTAATACCAACTATAAGTGAATATTAGATACCAAGAGAACAACTAGATTTCAGTTTGTTCTACATCATAAAAATCTTCTTATGGTTACACCGCATTAAGTAGAAATTAGAAAAGCAGCCCTGTGTATAAAAAAGATGGACCTATGCTGGTGGGAGGTAGCAAAAGTAAGTACCAATGTCAATTTCCTTTATTAACTAGTAACTAGTAATGCTTGATAGCTGATCAAGATCCCCAGTCAATAATGACACGGGA
>JBDJHY010000014.1:842217-853609 GCA_039654485.1 Withania somnifera | reverse complement strand
TGAGAAATATTAAATGGTTGGTAAGTGATCGAATGAAAAGAAGAAAGTATATAATCTATGATTCACTAAAATCACACCAATTTTCGATGAAAATTTGTTAGGGAGTTCCGTTAGAAATAATTAATATTGATGAACTATTCCATAGGAAATTATGACCATCTCCCTCGACAAAAGCTTTTTTGACGATCCATTTCGTAGGAAATTTCATATTTTCTACTGACCTCAGTTGAAATTTTTCGAAAAACATTATTGTCATTTAATTTAGATATTGCGAATTCAAGTTATAATTATAACTTTTTACAAAATACAAGATAAACTAAAGTTGCGTATTAAATTCTTATGATCCGAACCCACACGGGGCAATAGATGATATTTTGTAATTGAAGACTTGCCAAAAACCATAGAAGGGTAATGCACATGCATGAAACATGAGAAAAAGAATTAGCGGAGAATAAAACCAAAGTTGATAAGTACACATGCTGGGGACAAATTATGTTCTCTTCAGTGTTTGGGGGGAGAATAAAGATAAGATTGAGAATGTTTTTAATTAAAAACACATGCATCCCATACCTTCATCACTATATGGGGAATATGCTATTATCAGAAATGTTTGGTCCATTTTTATTATTCTGAGATGCAACACACTACACACAATAAGGGGATCATTTATTAGGTAAATTAAATTATGCCGGTATTATAATTTTTAAAATTAATTAATACCAATTAAGTTGTCTAAGATAATCCTTTATTGAATGAGATAAATAAATATATTCAGGATTAAGTTTTGAGATAAATTTTATATTGTATTTTATAAATAATATATATTAAGATATCCCTTCTCATTCTGTGTATTAAACGAACTGTAATTCTTCTACACTATTGTGTTTTAGATAGTTGACGGTTGTCTCGCTTATTTTTCTACACTATTAATTGTAGTATTATTGTTGTACGCCATTTCTTATTGTTTGGGTTTGATTATTGTTGATAGAGTATGATATTCGTACACGCAACACAAGCATGGTATTTATACTTACATATCAACATAAAAAATATAATATTAAAAAATGTCAAAACTTCTATACAACTAATTCAACACCTTGCTTGTTACTGAATCCAAGATTGCCTACAGCCTAGGTTCAACCAACATTGTGTGGGAAAAAAGATTCTTTTTCTTAAGGTTTTTGTTACACTGTCTTTGAGAAGAAGAACCCAACCCCTGTTTATTTCAGAACTTCAACGTTTACTGAAGCTATGAGGGCAATTATTCTATCATTAACTTCAACCATTTTTAGCATTATGAAAAAAAAAACATTTTTTGGCCCTTTAATTCCAATATTATTATTAATTATGGGTAAACATTTTTGTCTTAATTCTGTATTAATAGAAATATTTGTCTTCAATATAAATACTTTTTCTATTAAAATAAAATGGTGTAAAATCTTATTTTTAGAGTATTTTTTTTCATTTTAAATTGCTTAATTTATGCAAATTTATTTATTGAGGCTTCCAATTATGATATTAATTCGCAAAAGAATGAATTACCATATTATAATAAATTACAAATTATTCAACTAAAAATATGTCATTGCACTCCTCTATATGAATTCGAAATCCATCATTACACCTTATTTAACTCTCCATATTAAAATAACCGACATCAATCAATTAAATTAAGCTTTCTAAAAAAAATATAATTCATTGACTAACCTACTTGTTTATTATTATACTTAACGTATTTCATATGACAGATGTAAAACCCACATATATAGAGTTTTTACGTGAAAACTTATAAGTAATCACAAAGATGTGTCATCTATCTCAAGACCGAGATATGGTTCTATCAACTAATTATTATTTCATTAGGAATGTATTGACTCACAATAGAGTTTCACCTTTTAATAGATTAAACTAATAAAAGAAACTACACAGATCCTAATAATTATATTAAGATTAAGAGTATAAGCACGTGTTTATCTAGAGAATTTGTTTATTAATATTCAAAACTTAAACAAATATCTCTACTTGATCCGTTCAATATATACGAAATGTACTAGCACAGGAACTTGGAATATTAAATCCCCATAATTAAGATCAAAATATATTTAATCTTGTGCTACAATTATTAAGATGTTTGTCCCACCTCATCTTTGATTGTGAACAATAATTTACAACTTATAAGAACAAACAATTTTAACCTTCCGTGCATGAGTTAAATTACTCCATAGACAAATGTGTCTACTATATAAGTTAAGGACAGACATGTCAATACAATGATTTATTCAAATAAAGACTTTATTAAATTAAGTAAATAAAAGACATCGTCTTTATATGGGATGAAGATATAATATTATAACATGATATGGTTTATAGTATATCCTAACAAATTATCTATATTTTCTTAGTTGATTATCGTTTTACTTCATTATAACTACTCCATCCGTTCAACTTTATTTGTCACACTTAGTTTTCCTAGAGTTAAACAGCTTGAGTTGAACCATAACTTTCAGTATGTGATCTTCAAGCTTTTCGAAATAAAATCTAAATAATTGAAAGCTACACAAAAAGTACTATAAATCACAATAATTAATAATTTAAAAAATTCAAAAGACATTCAAAAAATTATAATAAAAAATATACTTATTTGATTCTTAAAATAAAAAATGTGACAATTAAAATTGAATAGAGAAAGTATTATTTAGAATGATTTGTCAGGTCGTCTTTAGTGTTTTGCCATGAATGTCTGGATTTCGATGTTATTTCTTTCTTTATATTGTTTGGACTGTTTCTTTTAAAGTCAAGGATTCATAAGAAGAAAATGATAAAATTTGTGCGTATTTTATCCTCCTTAAATCCTATTGGGTGAGATTATACGGGGTATATTAGTGTTGTAATAAAGTCTAAAAATCATTTGATATAAAAAATAATTGTTATAAAAGGGGGAAACAAAGGCACATGACAATCAATCTAGTGAGTCTTTTGAAACTTCTAGATTTTAAAATTATTGAATGCTGACAACTTTAGTAAACACATATTTTAATTTAGATTCATTTCTTCTTTTATTGGAGCACTTAACAACACTGCTTTCCTGGTTTTTTTGGACTTTTAATGACTGCTTTTTAAGTGTTTCTCGACCAGATCTTTTATGAATTAAAAAGAATATCTATTTTGAAGAGTTGGCCAAATCAAATCTGAAAGCGCCTTCGTTATAGAAAACAAAAATCATAAGAAATATTTTAAAAATATTATTTATAAAAACTTTTTTTTTATTTGCATTGGAGAAGTTATTTAGCCCCATAACTTCGGGAGAATAAGTATCTTAATGCCACTTCACAAATGGTGGCCTTGATTATAGTGATTAGGTCCAGACACTTTATTTTTCTAAAGAATTATATTTTTAATTTATATTAATCAATTAAATATAAATAAATTTTAAAAAGTTCCTTCATCCTAACACATCCTAAAAGTGAACATGTTTATTTTTCTAGAAAATATAATTTTAAAATATTTTAATTAATTAAATATAAAAAAGTTTAAAATATTTCTTCATGACAAACACATCCTAAAAAGTAATTGAATTAAAGGGGAAAATTTATATTGATAAAAATATAAGTTGGTATTTGGTAAGTGACTCAGCTCTTTGTCTTGTAATGTACCATCTTTTTGTCTTTGTTTGGTTTGAGTCATATTTATTTTGTAAAAAAAGTTACACTTATTTGTGATATATTTGCCTTTTTAGTTCCCCACTAGGGAAGCCAATATAGGGTATATACACTTTTATGTTTCTTCTTGTATTCTCTTTAATGATTTGATATTCGAAATTAATTGAAAACAAAAATTCATCAAATATGGGTGTTCTAAAAGCACAGAAGAGCAAAATAGAGTAATTTTAATAATAGTTACAAATTTTAGTTTCTTCTATATAAGTATATACTTAAAATATATAGTTAAAATACACGAGAAATAAATTTTATAATTTTTTTCAGGTTCTCTTATCTATGGCATGTATCAAGTTAGGGTTTAAATGGTGATATAGGAGGTTCATTTGATGTAACATGAGGATTATTATCGATCAGTAAAGTAATTTTATTTACGATTTAATCATGTAGGTTAAGCAATTTTAATCTCAACTACATAAAAAAACTATAAATCTTCGTATACGACTTATGTGAATGTATTTAGTTTGATTTACATCCTTCTTGTAAAATATATTCGATACACGAAATCGTAAAGATTTTTAATAAAATATTTTTTTATTTTTAAAAAATAACAAAAAAGATTCTAAAGGAAAAGAATCCTAACTATTCGACAACATTATTCGTTATGACTTGTTTTGACTCTATAGTTTGTAATGAGGTTTGAGAATATCACAGATATTTTTAGTTTTCTAAATCATTATTAGCAAACAACTTTTATCTTTTTTTATGCCAAGTAAAAATAGACAAAAAAATGTTTAAGATATTCATAGGACAATAATGTGTGAGAGCTTTTTGCATTAATAATTATTTTTTTTTTCTAGATGATATTTTCTGAAACTCTACTCTTTTTTTCCCATCAAGAGGCATGTGGTCCTGTGTGGCCTTTTCAATAATTTCATGTGTCAATGAAATTCAGAAACAGACAATAAAAATAAATAATGTTTCTTATTTTAGTCTTTTTGTAAAAGAAATTAAATAAAATTGGGAAAAAATTATTATTTTATTTTATTGCTGCATAAATCAATTTGAAGTTTTGAAGAAAAGTCGAATTTAAGATATTTTAATAATTTTGTTCTATTATCATAAATATTAATCATTAACAAGCGAATTTAAAATTTTTTTTTATAAATTTGATATCGATAAATTTGTGAATCTTAAAACATATTTGTACCCATTAAACCTTCTAAATTTGTCACTTTCTAAGAACCAAAAAAATTTGCGTAAAATAACAAATATTATGATTAAAAAAATTTGTGAAAAATAAAAGTTCTTAGAAACGTAATGAATCTTGAAATACTGTTCTACATCTCCTTGATTGAATTTTTCTATACATTATACTTACTCGTTAATGATTAATTAAAATTGTTGAATTTATCCATGGATATAAAAAAAATCGATGAAGGAGCGACAAAGGTGGATATAAAAGCTCGTTACGGGCTAAATGAAGATAATTTTTGTTTGAATTTTGATGTTAAGAAAAATCTACTAAATAGCTTAAAATTATAATATGGATGCAATTATTGTTCTAGTACTAACGTCCATAATTTAATAGATAGTTGAATATTATCTGATAATAATATTGTTATTATTATTCACATATTATTTTATTTTTTGCTATGTATTGTTATATTATTTTCTTCTTATTATGTTTAGCATAGCTTCTTCATTCCTGTGTTCTTTTCCCCCTTATCGCTCAATGCCCAGACACAGTCCAGGGAACCTACACAACACTGAGGATGACCCTATAATCAGCAACAATTCTTGCTGCTGCCAGGTATCGATCCCACGCAGGGTGTGAAGGCACACTGCAAGGAGTGGACCCGATGACCGTTGAGCTAAGTCTCATGGACCTGTGTTCTATTTTTCATAGGACAAATAATATGTTAGAGCTTTTCTACAAAATTATTTTTAAAAAATTTATGATAATAGAATAAAATAATTAACTTCAGTCAAGTATCTATCAGGAATAATTTCTACGTTCCACAAAATAGGAATAAGGTTGCATACACAAAAGTTCTTCCCGATCCACTTATAGAATTACATTGAATATTTATGTTATGTTATTCTTATTGTTGTCGTCATCGATGGAGCCAAAATTTTCACTTAGAAAGTTCAAAATTAGAAAAAGGTGAACACACGAAGTAGTTAATGAGAGTTCGACATTAACTATATATACATAAAAAAATAACCTTAACCATATATAAATTGTATAATTTTTCACCGAGAGGGATTCACCTCCTTACCATCCTTACCAAAGGGTGGCTCCACCACTGCTTGTTATTATAATTGTAATTAATATTAACATTATTCATAAACTTTAAATTTTTAATTTTTTTTAAAAAAATAATAATATCAACCACTTTAACGTTCATCACGTCTTATCATTTACTTTCTTACTCGTTATTACTATTTTTATTTTTATTGCAACCTATAATAGCTTGGATAATAAAAATAGAAATGGCTTTTCTCACTTATTTAAAGCCATATAACTGTATAATTTTCCCCTCAAATTCTGGTCAAAGATTGCAAATTCTGGATTCTTCTATTTTATGATTAAGAATAAAAGAAAAGTTAGTTAAGATAAATTTTCACAATTAATTATACTAAAGTTAGGTAAATGAAACGGATGACAAAGCAAAAAATAAATACAACTATCATCTGTTCAAAAAGTTCAAACATGCAGTCAAGAATAGTTACTTAGAATTTTAATTGGATTAAACTAAATAATTAAGAAAAACTCGTGGGTTCTAATATCTAATTAATTCAGCCATTTTTTTAATTTTTTTTTTTTTTTTGTAACCTCAAAGTTAAATGCAATTTTTCCCCATCAAATAAATGTATTGACAAAGACTTACGTGGCATATTTTTTTTCCTTATGAAGCCCCTATATATGTGTTGGGATAAGGTCTCGATGTACCTAACAATAGCTAAAAAATTTAAAATATTCTCTTTTTTTTTTTTCTGTAATGTTACTTTAGGGAGGGATTTATCGTTCACGATTTATTATAATTATTACAACATAATTTTTTAATTATTTCCATCTCACAATTACAACTAGTAATATTAACAACGAGAATACATATTTTATTATTTATATTGCCAATATAGTTGAACGTAATTGAACCTATTTATAACAATTATTCTCTATAAATTTGTTATGAAAATATTTTTTTTTAAAATCAATTTTTATAATATATTATATTTTTAAATAAAGAAGATAGTCTATATTGAAGAAATTTTCCATATGAAAAGTGAGTTGAAGCAAATGTGCAAACCTAAAATGCGAATTGCGTGGAAACTTCTAAATAGTAGACTTTGTCAAACTAAACCAAGAAATTATTTAAATAACATATGAAAAAAATTACATAAACTTTTTTTTAGTCAAGATGACCAATTTTTAGCCACCAAGAAATTAAATGTGTCAAAATTCTAATTGTCCCAACTCTAATGGGGTAGATTTTGAGAGTTTAATTAGTGAGACTTCAACAAGTTGCATTATTGGCCAAATACTTGTCTATTTTACTTGGTATCTGTCACTTTCTATATAAATAGGTGCCAAGCAAAAGCGTCACTTACGGAATTAATTAAATTTAATAATAATTTAAAATATATATTTATTTTAATAATTTATCAAATATATATAAGTTATATTAATAATTTAAAATTCAATAACTCAATAAAATAAGACTAAAAACTCATAAGCTTGAAATATGTACTTCACCTTTGCACCCAAAAAAAAAAAAAAAGAATCATAATTAGAAATTAAACTCTAAACTTTTTTTTATCACTATACTAGAATATTTTCTTACGTTGGGAGGATTCAAAAGCTAATACTATAATCAGAAGAATTAGTCTTCATTCTATTGAAATATGGTTTTTCGATCAGCGAAATTTAATTCAACTCCGTATCTTAACTTTGTTTTTGCTCTTGAGCTCAGGCGTATGAAATTAAAATTATTGAATTTTTTTCTTGAGCTCAGGGGTATGAAATTAAAACTATTGAATTTTTTTCATTTGATATTTATATTAGAACAAAATTAAATTTAGATTCTGCCCGAAATTCATATTAGAGGTTAAGTGATCCTTAATAAAACGAGGTTCATACCAAAATTCAAAATAACTTAATTTCTAATGGAATTTAACTTTAATTCATTAATTATAGGACACAACCTTGAAGTACCATTATTCAAGTATTAACTACTCTCTTACAGCTATAATACATGACTTATTTGCCTATAAATACCCAAACAAAGCCTCAATCTTTTACACAAAAAACACTCACATTCAGTATCTTACATCTTGTTATTCACACATCAAAAATACATTTCTTCTTTCTCAAACACACATTTCTTTTATTCTTAAAGATGGAGAACTTCCCAATTATCAACTTGGAAAAACTGAATGGCACAGAGAGAGCTGCCACCATGGAAAAGATTAAGGATGCTTGTGAAAACTGGGGCTTCTTCGAGGTAAAATATTTAAGTATTCGGTTTTCTCTAAGAAAATCAACATACATCTAATATTGAATTCTAGGAGTACAAAAGATGGAAAATGTAACATGTTTTTTTTGTTCATTCTCACTGTAATATTCGTATTGATTTTTATAGTATCTTCCGAAAGATGTGTCCTTATGGCCTTCAACTGTGGAGCTAGAGTGTCAGTCCATAGTTTCGGTCGAGTCTAATAGGTTTAGTTCAATCTTAAAATTATTTTGAATATGTATATAGTGTTAATTCAAAACCTAATATTAAAATTCATAACTTATAGATTTTAAATTCTGATTCCGACCCACTACCCAATCACCTTATCATATTAAAATGTATAGAGTTTTTATGAAATCTTGAAAATGATGTTGTACAATTATTTATTATCTATTTATTTATTTATTTTGTAATTGTATAGTTGGTGAACCATGGAATCCCACATGAAGTAATGGACACAGTGGAGAAATTGACAAAGGGTCATTACAAGAAGTGTATGGAACAAAGATTTAAAGAATTGGTGGCTAAGAAGGGACTTGAAGGTGTTGAAGCTGAGGTTACTGATATGGATTGGGAAAGTACTTTTTTCTTGAAACATCTACCTGTTTCTAACATTTCTGAAGTTCCTGATCTTGATGATGTATATAGGTACCGTGATTTCTTTTCATGTGTCTAAATTTTAGTTGATAGAGTTATTCGATAATTATGTTTTGTTGAAAAATCATACTTTCAATATGACAAAAGAAGAAGAAGAAATTTTTTGGTTATATATATGAATTGTTGAATCACCTTGATGTAAGAACAGATCCTGGTATAGCGGACCATATGCAAGGAAGGGGATTCAATTGAATACTCTTTGTCGAAAAATTATACTTTCATAATTTGGATAAATTTTTGATAACTAGGGGAAATATAAGTTCAAATTCGAGTAGGATTTTCTTGAATTTGTTTCTAAACCCCTTTATCAATTTTTTTTTTAGACTCCGACACTGTTTGTACTGTTTGAAGATAGTAATTATTTGATGAACTTATCAAAGATGTATACAAGCTGATTCAAATATTATTATTAAAATAACTTCTCAACCTCGAGGATGAGGAGCATTATGGTTTGCTTATTGTTTACTATTATTGTTATTTTACAAAAATATAACGTGATATAAGTGCCCCACTTTGCCAGCGTTGATCCCAAATTGGAAGGTATTTGATTAGGACAATGATTTACTATAACTAGACATGCTCCAGCTGCTACCTCTTATTTTATTCTCTTTAATTTGTTTTCTTTTAAGTGAGGGACATGTACTTTGGATTGATACTTGGCCACTAATAACACCATCCTAATTTGTTACTATTGTAGGGAAGTTATGAAGGATTTTGCTAAAAGATTAGAGAAACTAGCAGAGGAACTGTTGGATTTGCTTTGTGAAAATCTTGGTCTAGAGAAGGGCTACTTGAACAATGCATTTTATGGGTCAAAAGGTCCAAATTTTGGAACTAAAGTGAGCAACTATCCACCATGCCCAAAACCAGATTTGATAAAGGGACTACGCGCCCATACGGACGCTGGTGGCATTATCCTTCTCTTCCAAGATGACAAAGTGAGTGGCCTACAACTCCTCAAAGACGGCCAATGGATCGATGTCCCTCCTCTGCGCCACTCCATTGTGGTTAACCTTGGTGACCAACTCGAGGTAAAAAATTTCACATATTTTTGTTGGTATAGGTTAAGAGTGTACATGATTCACTAAAGGGAAGTCCAATAGCATGACACACGGTGTGATTTTCCTATGATTGATAAAGTAGGAATCGAGGTCACCTAAAAGATAGCTACAGATAGGCAATACTAGTTATCATAATCTTGCTATAATATGTTAAACTACACTGTTAGTACAAATAATTTATTCTCTATGTTGTCAGTATATTTAGATTCAAGTACTGTAATAAAAAAAATGTGAAAGCAGGTGATCACTAATGGAAAGTACAAGAGCGTGATGCACAGAGTGATTGCACAAAAAGAGGGGACTCGGATGTCATTAGCATCCTTCTATAATCCAGGAAGTGATGCAGTGATCTATCCAGCACCAGCTCTTGTTGAAAAAGAGGAAGAGGATCAAAACAAACAAGTTTACCCCAAATTTGTGTTTGATGATTACATGAAGTTATATGTTGGTCTCAAGTTTCAAGCCAAAGAGCCAAGATTTGAAGCTATGAAAGCTATGGAAACTAATCCAATTGCAACTGCCTAGAGTCAAATTCAGGATTACCTATGGAAATTGGAGGAGAATTTCTTTGTTATTGAAGTAGTACAAGACCAAGTGACATACATTATTTACTTGTTTATTATAGTGGAATTTGATATATATATATATATATATTACAATGAATCAGTCCCTACTTCATGTGTAGTAAAGAGGACTAAACACTGTATCTTATACACATTTTGATACCCAAAATGAGATGTGTTCCTTTGTTTTTCATTAGTTTTTTCCTTTTATTTTATTTTCCCTACTTTGAGATTAAATTTATCTTTATACCTTTTTTGGTATTTGTAGTTTTAATAAAACCCCGAGATAGTCGGTGATGAATTTTAGTGAATTAAAGGTAGGAATGAAGTGAGAAGAGGGGAATTTCAGCTTTACTCCATTGAATAAAAATGTGTTGCAGTTACCTATATACTATATCTAACCCACTTGAATCACAAACTATCTACTAACTACCTTTACCTAACTAACCAACTTCTTAACAAACTAACTGTTGGCTGCCAACTCAGCTCAAGTAACAACCGAATCAAGACTTTGCTATCTTTTTTTAGTAGTGACGCCCTTTGTAGCCTCGACATGATTGTAGCTATTATTATTTCATTGTTTCATTGTGTATATTAACCTTTGCAAAATGCTATTTAAAGTTTAAGATTATAATTTAAATAATAAAAATTTTAATTAATTTTTGAAGTCCTAATTATTAAATAAAAAACAATTAAATTATAATTTTGGTAAATGTGAAATTTATCTTAAAAGATAAAAAATCCTAAGATTTATAACAAAATCTAATATATCTATTCAAAACTTTTTACAAACACGATATTTAGTTTATTACTACTCTAATTATTTCATCGTTGACCACTATCACTGTCAATCATTCTCAACTACACCAACCACCATTAATCTCATTCAACATCTCATGTTTTTTACGCTGAAATAGTGAGTACATGTACGAAAA
>JBDJHY010000014.1:818141-834002 GCA_039654485.1 Withania somnifera | reverse complement strand
CACCCGCTAATACTATTTTCACCTATTTTAGCCCAAGATTTACATCCTGGTATTGGGAAATATCATTCAACTAGTAAATGTTGGGACTTGAGACCGACTCCATTTGGCAGTGAGTACAACCGTTGAGACTTGAGTCTATTATCATACGCCAGTGAGTACAGTTTTTTGACACACATGGTACTACTAGTTATGGACATTTAAGGATACCCAATATTTTATGGATATTGGTGAGACAATATACATATACAGGCGTTGAACGCCTTTATTGGCCGATGATGGCTTGATGATACTATTGATATGAGGCACGAAATGCCAGAATTGAGATCTTTGCCGATGATGGCTTGATGATACTATTGATATGAGGCACGAGATGCCAGGATTGAGAACTTGAGGCTCTGTGATTTTGGGATGTGAGGTTTGGATGACGTTACTTCATATGTGTGTTTACTTTTTCGCACTTGTTTTCTTAAGTGTACCTCTGGTAGTATGGTAATGCCTATGAGAGAGCGTGTTTCTATGTACGTTGCACTTCTTTCTAGGGGAAGTTTTAGCATTTATTTGTTTTACTTTATTAGTCATATTACTATTTAGTTGTCATTGTTAGTTTCTTGCTGCATTTTTTTTGCCAAAAATATGGCCTTTTTTTGAGTTTTTTGGTACCCATTTCTGAAAAAACTCTTTTTTTGCTTTGTTGCAATTTAATGCCAAAAGATTTGTTCTTTCTTTGAATTCTTGGATACCCATTTGTGAAAAAGCTCAGTTTTTGCTATTTAGTGCTAAAAAGATGGTCTTTCTTGGAATTCTTGAATACTCATTTGTAAAAAGATTCAATTTTTGCAATTTAATGCTTAAAAATATAGACTTTCTCTGAATTCTTGGATACCCATTTGTTAAAGATATCAGTTTTTTGCAATTTAATGCTTAAAAAAATGGTTTGTCATTGAATTCTTGGACACCCATTTGTAAGTAGATTCAATTTTTGTACTTTGTTGACATAATCATATTGTGTAAAATTCCACAAAATGTATGGAACTCATAGTAAGAAAGACATGGAAATTGAATATCAATCTCAAATTCCAATTTTGAGGCCAAGTATACATGCTAGAAGGGCAAAGATAACTGTAAAGTTTCAAGATCTATATGGATTTACTGTTGAAGGGAATGTAGATGATGTTAATGTGTTGAATGAGGTTAGGGAAAAAGTTAGAGAACAAGGGAAAGTTTGGTGGGCATTAGAAGCTAGTAAAGGTGCTAATTGGTATTTACAAACTCATGTTTCATCAACCTTGAAAACATCCCTCAAATTCTCTGCTTTGGTGAATGCAATTACACTCAAGAAGCTTATTAGGAAAGGTATTCCACCTGTTTTGAGGCCTAAGGTGTGGCTTTCACTATCAGGAGCTGCTAAGAAGAAATCGACCGCCCCGGATAGTTATTATGAGGATTTGACAAAGGCTGTACAGGATAAAGTTACACCTGCAACTAAGCAGATTGATCATGTGAGTTTCTTTGGTTCAAATAGTACATTGATCACTTGTGAGACTAAGAGGAAGGATTTGGTTTTGGTACTGACCATGTTTTGTTGTTTTGTATTATGTTAGTTTTCTTGTGGTTTGGTTAGCTTTTGTATTATATTTAGATTTGATGTTAATCTGAAAGATTTGGTTTTTTTCACTTAGTATGTTTTTTTTTTTTTTTGTATGTGTTAGTTCTTTTATGGTTTGGTTAGTTTTTGCATTGTGTTGAGACTTGATGCTTTGATAACTTAATTGGATGGCTTTGACGGCTATTTTTTTGTGGTTATAGATGTTGTAAATGTAAAATTTGTCACTTCATTACAGGCTGAAATCGTAGAATGTTATGAAATATAATGACATAGATTTTGGGGGCAGATAAAGTTGTGTGTGGAAACTTTGCAGTTTCAAACGTTTCACTAGTATGACATAGTTCATAACCTAAATGGTTCTGAAGATATGTAAATGCCAACTAGACTACTCGAGGATGGTGACTATTTAGCTGAAAAAAAAACCCTGTTAAGTTTGACGAGAGGTATTTGTTGTTCTTTAACGTATCTCATTGTACTGATTATTATTGGGAAACGATTCAAGGATTCTGATGATATTTAAATGTTAATACGAGGACTTGGGGAAGATGATTAGTTAGTGGAACGGAGCACCCATGTGAAAAATTTTCTGAAGGAGAAGTACTTATTCTTCTTTAACATAGCTCATTGTACAGATTATTATTGGATAACTAATTCTGCATTGCTTGCTGGTATTGTGAAAAAGAAAGGGAAGATGGTACATGCAGTGGTCATTTTGTTACACTTTTTAACGGTTTTGAGTAATTAAGCTTGCCTAACTATAGAATTTGGGTAAGGAAGTATGCTTTCATTGAGTTACTCCATCAAACTTTTAATACAGAAAGAACAAATAAAAATAAGTACAGACAATTGCAAAGAGAAACAGGCTTATTCATGTGTTCTTATTGTTTAAGTTCTTTCACAGTGGCATCTACTTGATGGAGCAATTTCAAAGGTAGGGATTTTCTGGATTAATCATAAATCAGTGATGAGCCCAAAGTTGGAAATTCAGTCAGTATTTTTAGGAGATGACTTGTATATCAGTTTCCAAGGATTGACTGCTTATTTCAGCCTTGCTTTCAAGTTCAACAGACAGATGCTTTTTAATTACTCAACATGCAGAAGTTATTAGGTTATTTTTCTAATTCAAAAGTATGAAGCTCGAACTTGGATTCAAATTGATACTCCAGGAAAGGATTTAATCAACATTGATAAACTGAGATATCTCATGAAACCAGGCCTTAATTACATGTATTACAGATATGTTTGATATTTTAATGCCTGCCTTGGTCTCAAGTGCTGATAGATTTATTGTGTAAATAACTATTCACACACGTAAGAAGGGTACTAGATTTTCTTTTTCTCATTTTGGTTGGTTTACTGCATATGAATCTTCAAAGGTTTGTATATCTGCTGCCATGATATTTGAAGAGAGAGATTCACTTGTTATGTTCTTTTAATGTGCTTATCTGCGATTATAGCTTTATAGGGTCTTTATATTGATGTTTCCTTGTCTATAAACTTAAGTCCACGTAAACTCTTAGCTAAAGTGAGATTCACACGTTTTGTGCATATGCAGCAAATAAAGCTTTGTGGTGTATACGATGATGTTTTCTTTACTGTGAACTGATACTTTTAGTTTTGGAATGTTGCCCTAGAGCTGAAGGACAGGATTATTTCATGCAAATTGTTACCAAGCTTGTACGAAATACTGACAATTTTGAGATATGTTACATTTTATGTTTTGGTATAACGACCTTTATTATTATCTCAATGTTTCCTTACTTGCAGGACCTCCCACGAACCTTTCCTGGTCATCCCTGGTTGGACACTGCTGAGGGTCATGCTTCCCTTAGACGGGTCCTTGTTGCCTATTCTTTCCGTGATTCTGATGTTGGCTACTGCCAGGTAAATCTATTTTTCATTTTAAGTTGATCATTAAATTTACCCTACGCAAAGATATTATTTTGTATTTCTTTGAACTTCATATATTCTCCTTGCTGCCATGCTTTTTAGGGGAGGCCATACAGTCATTTTAGCTCACACATTTATATTGCTGCCCTTGGTTCTAAACTATTAATCTTTCAGTAGGATAGAATAGGTCCGACTTAAAGGAATATGTATCTAATATGAACTTTAGACTATTTAGATCTCTTTCTCATTGTTTAACGCTTGATTTTATTCTACAGTGCAAATTCTTTTCCTTTTAGTTCTGTTAAGTTTGTATTTTTATTTGATGTGAAAGCTGATAAAATGAATATATCTTTTGCTTCTCCCTGACGCGGCTAGATTGCCCTGTTAAGCACACTAACTTGTGTAAGTAATGAAGTAGTAATTAGTAAGTAGAGTATCTTCCTACGAGGATTAACTCAACAAATAGTTGTGATTACCCTATTATGTTGTGTGAGATGTCGAATCCAAGACTTGGATTGAAAAACAAAAAAGAGAACTATTGAAAAGAATTGGAGGCAAGAGCAAGAAATACAAATCTCTGGAAGGAATCTATTACAGACAATGTTAGAGGATTGATTTCAACTTCACCTTTTGAGCAAGAGTGTTTTTCATTAAAATTTACATATTAACATGCATGAGATGATAGGATCTCGAATTTAAATGTTCCCTATCAATTAAGATCATCTACTTGAATATTTTTCTGAGTTTGTGGTTCCCTCTGGTTAGTTCTAGGCTTGTTTAATTCAAGATGTATTAAACTCTATGAATCCTTTATGGTTGAGTCATATCATGCTCGCTATTTAGACTCAAAGCTGACAGCGAATCTCCTAAAGTCTCTATTGGATTATCGTATTCAGCATGTTGTATGCATCAACAGAATATTAGTCATAATACACTAATGCTCAAGGATGAATTCAAATACTGAGTTTATTTAGCACAACGTCTTGTGTTTGAATGACGTTAGGTTAAACTCACAATTTAAACTAGTGCTTAGCATTAGAATCAATAATGCATGTCTTATGAGCATTTAAAAGAACATCAAGTCAAAAGGTTCGAGTCCGTCTACCCTTTAACAGAATTCTACTCCATAATGGATTTTTTTTTTTTTTTTTGAGAATGGTGACAACTCCATAATGGAGTTATAAGACCAAGGAATACTATATCTTATCATTAATATCAAAAGAAAAGATAAAGGAAAGATACACTTGGCTAGAGAATGTTGTCTTGGTTGTTTTCCTTCTACCTCTTCAAAATTTAATTCTGTGCCTCTTAAACCTTCTTTGATCAACCTTTAAACACACTTTTCCGTAGTTACAAACTAACAATAAAACAAGGAAATACTTCTCTTCTTGAAAAAGTATAAATCTGAAACCATCGCTGTGCTGAAACCTGCACAGCTATGCTGAGTTACTGGACCATCGACATCCACATGCTGGCACAGCTGTGGAAAATTAAGCATAGTTGCACTGAGACACTGCCCGATGTTTTCTATTTTAGTGTTAGCAGCTGTAAAATCCAGCACAGCTGTGCTGATTCACAATAGATTTTGTACGTACCCCAATTATGCTTTATTTTTTGGGTCAGAGTCTAGATTTCGAGAGCTACAATCCCATCAAACTTCAAGTTCCAACTCTTCCTGGATCTGTGCATTTTCGATTCTGAAGTTGAATCATAAGATGACCTTTTGATGGCATATTTTTATTCCATAAATCATCATTCTCCTTTTGTACGAAAATATGATAAAATAAGTTAGATAAGCCTATGAAGTACCTCAAAATTTTAGAAGATCTTGAGCTAGAATTCCATGATTTTATCAATTCATGACTTTCATTCTTTATTTGTTCATTCGCATGCTTTAGAAAGCAGTAATTTAGGCCTTTGCACTAGATCAGGCAATTGATATTTATGTTCTTCAAGTCTTAAGATTAAGAAAAAGAAAACGTTCAAGACGTGAAAAACTTTGTGAAACTGGTGAAGGAAAAATACATGCAAGGATAATGCTACTCCGGTCTTATTTTGTTTGACCTAGTTATTACTGAGAGATCTTTGTGCAAGAGTTAAATGTTAGTATTGTACTTTTTATTGCATAAAATTCTGAGATAAATTAACAAAAGCTCCGACGGTAGAAGCAAAATAAGACATGTCAATCCATTAACCAGATTAAATAATGCATTTTGGGAAGATAGTAATATTAATCAATCATACAAGTATGCTCCAATCCCGAATCAGTAAGAGTCTGCTACTATAGAAGTGAAAGGAGTTGAGAAAGTAGCACTGCCTCAAATTCATGTATTTTGTCAATCAAGCATGGATGCATATGTCTAAACTATTAAATCCAATTTCTGTTTTTTTGCGAAAATCCCTGACAGTTAAACATTCCAGATTTTCACTGTTCACTGCTGTTTGTCCTGGTTGGTAATAACAACAATGTTTAGTTTTGTTTTGATTTATTCCACATGTTAAGGAACAAATATTTAAACAGTAATGTAAGTAGCATAGCTGCCTTAGGTTCTAAACCAAAATGCATGCCGCACCCAACTCCTCACAATTTTGAAGTATTTTGCATTTAACTTTGGCTTCAATTGTGGCCGACTTAGAGAAAATGGTGTTGGAACCTACGTCAACAAGTGGTCATTTTACTTCACTAATAGTTGATATGTCGATCTGGTCTAACTCGGCTGATTGTTTTGCAGGGATTAAACTATGTTGCAGCATTATTACTGCTGGTGATGAAAACCGAAGAAGATGCTTTCTGGATGATCGCTGTCCTTCTAGAGAATGTGTTAGTCAGTGATTGTTATAATAAAAACTTATCTGGATGCCATGTTGAACAAAGAGTATTCAAGGATCTATTAACCAAGAAATGTCCAAGGTACTTTTTGTCTTTTCTAGATACTTGCCCTAGGCATGATTATAGATTCTTTACAAGTTCTGCTGTTTTCTGATACTGATGACAAATACAGGATATTCGCTCATTTGGAGGCGCTGGAGTTTGATGTTTCTCTTGTTTGCACCGAGTGGTTTCTCTGCCTTTTTGCCAAAAGCTTGCCTTCTGAGGTCAACAAATTTAGTCTCTTTATCCTCTGTATTTGTGTGTGTGACAGTTGCTCCAAGTCCATATAAACAGAATACCAATCCATTTCCCAACCAATGTGGGGCTCTAACCCACTCTAACTCTATGAAATGGGACAGTGCACTATATGTTCACATATTAAAACACCGGCTTAGTATTGTTTAATGATTCTTCCATTTACTTCATTACAGACGACTTTGCGGGTTTGGGATGTCCTTTTCAATGAAGGTGCGAATCTTCTATTTCATGTGGCATTGGCAATTTTTAAGGTAAATACTTCCTAATATTACACATTTATGATAACTTCTTCCATTATTTTTCTTGCCTTTCGAGTTTTCATCTGCTTAGAACTGAAATTCCAATGCTAAGACTTCTCCTACAATATGCCAATGACTAGATGAACGAAGAAGAGTTACTGACGGTTCATCATGTTGGGGATGTAATTCATATAATCCAGAGATGCACACATCAACTTTTTGATCCTGATGACTTGTTAATGGTAACATGCTCTCACTAGATTCCAGTTCTATCTATGCTCATATCTTCAAATACCTATTTAAAGGATTAAGCGGGATTGTTCAATGGCTTTTGCTAATGAAGTTTAGTGTTCTGATTAAATTGGGCCGAGGATTTAAGTTACGTATACTGATTGTATTGACTGTTTGCACCTTCAGTTCAATTTAGTAAGGATATATTACGTGTTGTTGTAGTTTAACCTAACCTGAAGGCATAAAAAATCTATATATATTGTCTCTATATATAACTTAAATTCTATGTATAATGCTAGGAACAACATAATCTTAGAATTTTGAAACAAATGTCTTCTACATGACCATTTTGTGCATGAACAATGTCAATCTATTCTAAAAGCCACTATTTTATACGAGTCGTTTTAACCCCGAAGATGAGCCATATTCTTGAAAACTTATGTTCAGGTTGCTTTTGATCAAATTGGCTTTATGACAGCCACTACCATATCAAGACAGATGAAAAAGCAGGAACCGGCAGTCATGGCAGAGCTTGACCAGAGACTAAGGCGATTAAATTCCATAAATGCGGTTGATGAACAATAGTTCTATAGTATATATATACACAATATATGTATCTCTATCAGGGCATGACTGCCCTTTTAGGAAATCACAGCCCTTTTGCTCATGAAAGCAATGAGCTAGACAGTAGCTTGGAGAGTTTTCTTGTGTTGATTCATTTTGGTAGATCTTCAAAAGTGTTTCATTTTGGTAGATCTTCAAAAGTGTAAATTTTGAACTGTTGTATACTAGTTTTCTATTCTTTTTCCCTTGTTTGTTAACTTATTCAGTTTTGCATATTCTCAAGAATGAAATTATGGTAGGTTGTGCTACTGGTACAACAACGCTTTCTTTTTCAAGTATTTAAATTTTGGCTCCTTGAGAAAGATCATATTCATAAAATAATATGAATAGCACAAAGTATTATTATTTTTTCGGGTAACTGGAGTTTTCTGTCGTTGTTACAAAATGAAGAGAGCAGTACCTGCTCTATTATTTGGGGGAATTGGACGGTTATTTTGTTGTTCATGTTTTTTGGGCATAATACATAAACAAATAATTAATTCTGTTCTCAGCTAGCAAGCACTCTCAACTTTGAGAGTGCACGTGCGGATGCCTCAATTTGGTCTCAATTGACAACTAAACACTCCAATTTTCTTCATTGTTTATTGTGGATGCCAACATTGACATGGCACATACATTTTTTAGGTGTCTATATGATCATTTTGTAAGTATGAAGTTTCTAGATGAATATTCAAGTTGGAGTGTTTATTTTAACAGTTAAAGTCAATTTTGAATGTCTATTTATGCATTATGTCTTCTTTTTTTTTTTTCATTAAACAAATACAATAGGGTTGGTTGGTTATCGCGAGTAAAATATGAAACCTAATTTTAAATTTGATATTACATTTATCTACATGCACAATTATAATACAGTGAATAGCAGTAAATTATTTGAATATATGATTAAATGTTCGAATCATATAGTATTAGCTTTTGGACATGTGATTACAATCTAAACTATTATTTTGACTCAAAATTGAATAATTATTTGTTTTCTTCAATACACGCCTGACATTCTTACGGTTATTTAGGCGTTTTACGCATTATTTTGTGTTCTATAGCTTTCCAATAGCTGCTTCAGGTCATTTATGACTTACTGGGACTGGTAGTCCAGCTCCCTGGCGGTTCAGTTGAAATTTATCTCACTTTGCCTGTTTTAGAGCCTGAACTTAGGTGCTCGTTGACTTTAGTCAACTTCCCTTCAAGATGATCTCGGAACTGAATTCCAACATTTCTGTTAGTTTCGGAACGTGGTTTTTAGCCTAGGTGGACCCCTAGTCGTGTTCCGGAAGCTTTCGATGTGATTTTAGCTTGTTTTGTATGTCTTCAGTTGACGGCTAGCTGAATGTTTGAATTTGGTCAATATTCGAGTATTAGAGTGTTGGATCGAAAATACGACTTCGCCGTTAGCTCCAAAATGCTTACTTTGGTCTAGGTTGGGTGTTGGTTCGCTTTCCCGGGCTGTCATTGCGATTTTGAGATGTTGGGTGGGATTTTAGGTTTTTAGGCCTAGTGTTGACTTGGTCAATATTTTTTCGAAATGATATTTCGACTGTGTCCTTGAGTCTGAAATATCACTCGGGTGTGCCTGCATATCTCGTTCCAACCATTTCTCCTTGGCTGGAATTGCTATCAAAACCTACAACTGGTGCAACTTAGTTCCTTCTTTGCAATCGCAAAGGCCTGTCACGTAATTGCGTAGAACCGTTTCTGTCTTCATTGCAATCGTGGTGTTCCTTCACAGATCACATGATTCTGCTTTTCCCGTCATTCATCAAGATCGTGGAGTCTCTTGGCGCGGTTGCGTGATCTATCTTTCCTCTTCTTCGCGATTACGAGCCTGACAAACGCGATCTCGATGACTAATAAACCTCAACCATGCGATCATGACACCATGCGACGCGATTGCCATGATATGCAACCCCTCAGTATATAAATGTCACCCCTAAAATTTCAAACATTTCTCATTCAAAATTTTCCAATTTTTCTCTCCTCTAGTGGGATTTTGTGCTGGAATTCTATCAAGTTATTGTAAGGGGATCCTCGAAGGTTTGATCTTGGTTCCCCTGCCCTCGGTAAGTGTTTCCACCTCTCAAGTTTCTATAGCAATGGTAGCTTTTCCACCATTAATGGCCCAATTAAGTTTTTGGTTAAATTCTTTGGTTTTCAGTTGGTGTTGAGTGATTTTTCTGGTGAATTAAACATAATTATACTCCATGGTCAAGTTACATTCAAATTTCGGTGTGTATTTCTCCCTATTTTAGCTTTATGGATGTTACAATATTTTACGCCTATTGTTAATTCTTTTCGGGCATTTTGAGGCCCTTTTTTGGAGCATGGGTTCCTAGTGATGCTGGGGAGCCCGTGGTGAATTTTATTTTTGGGTCCGGCTAGCGGAGCCCGCAGGTGATTTTTAGGCCCGATTTTTTATCCAATCTGAATTTAGTATAAATGGCACCGTTAGACTCATATTGATTCCTGGATTTGTATTTCATCAATTTCATAACCGTTCGAGGTCATTTTCTATCAGTTGGGCTAAAGTTTGAAAGTCGCAGCGCATTAGTCATCCGATGACAGGTAGGCTCTGTAGGTCTTTCTTTGGGCATATAGCTTACGTAATTGCACCGAATAGCATTCTTGGGTTGGGTTTTCTAGGTTGATACCGGGTACTTAGACCATTTTTTCGTTCTTTTTTCCGATTGGTGTTCGGTGTAATACGATGCATGTGACCTAGTACTAAGCCTCGTGATAGCTATAGGATGACTTTGGATTTTGCCCTCGAGTTCGGGTTGGTGTATTATGCTGCTAGGTATAGCTTAGTTGAGCCTGTGCAGGGCATAGGTTAACTATAGATATTGTGGTGATGTTGCATTCATACTACGAGAGAGCCAGGGGCTCCGTTCTGAGAGTGTATTTTGGGCTAGGGCCCGTATAACCGTTTACAACAAGATTATTGAGCCATGGAGATTCGTTGCCCGTAATAAGAATAAAATGCTTGTAATAAAATAGAAGTTTCTAATAATAATATAAAATAATTGATATTTTACTTAGTTTAGACTCAATTGCGCACCGAGCACTTGACACTATCCTTTTTTAGTCTGATTTAGACAATGATTCACACCCTAGCACTGGGTACTATCACTTACTACTTATGCTGGGACTTGAGTTTGACTAGTTCAGTAGTGAGTACAACCACTAACACTCTTCATGGACCCTACTTCTGGGCTGCGTGCGACTAGAGGAGGAGTATAGGTTGGAGTAGGGATATACGGGGTTTAGCCTTTCCATGGGTCCTTCCTGCCGGGCCTATGGGTACTAGAGGAGGAACGTACACAGGAACTGTGACATTATGTGGTTGTATTACCTCTTTGCACTTGTTTGTTTAGTGTAACCCCGGTAGTATGGGATGTTTTCGGGTAAGTGTGACTTCCATGAACACTGCCATTCTTCTGGGGCTTGGCAATGTTAATTACTTATTGTATTTACTGTTTAAACCAGTTTTAGTCTTTATTTTTGGACCTCCTTTACTCTGTCAGTTATTTGTGCGTTGTGATACTTGATTTATCATACCCCTTTTGTATCTTGAGGTTATCGGTATATCGTTCATGTTCCTATATTATTTGCGCTATTTGTTCTTTCTACTTTTTCTGTTATTTTTTCTGTATTTCTGCAAGGACCCTGGGTACGTTCTTTCCTTCTACCCGTGATTCTATTGTGTGTGTTATTTAGCGTTAACCATGCTCTATCTGTCTCTTTACTCCCTGTCTCTGTAGCTAACTTTCCGTGTCTTATTACTTGCTCTCGTAACCTTACTTTCTTGCAATCCTGTTATTTACTATTTTTATGTTTATTATGTGCCTAGTGGGCCCTCGAAGACTACTGGGTACTAGTTGCCTCGGCGACTTGTACTCATACTGCACTTGTGTTTCCATAGTGCAGATCCAAGTACTAGCGCCTAACGGTGATTTGCGGTTAGCCATTCGTGCGTCCTTGATGTTGATTTCAAAGATATAGGGTAAGCTTTTGCCATTCAGTTGTTCCTGCCCTCTTCAGCTTGTATTTTGTCTCTTTTGTATTTTCGGAGACGGGCTTGTGTTATTGACTTATACTATACTCTGTACTTGGTGGTTCTATCTATACACTAACACCAGGTCTTGGGGGTTTTGTTGATTCTGTTTATATTATTTCCGCTTCTCTGGTTTTATGCCTTTTCTGTTACTTTATTTGTTTCTACTTGTGCGTTCCGCTATAGTATAGGAGCCTTTCGCTTCGGCTTCGAGCTACAGGTTGGTTCTCCTACTGGTGAGGTAGTAGGTGTCATCATGGTCCGAGAAATCAGGTAGTGAAAATTACTTGATGAATCCTTTATGATTCATTGTATGAGATTGTAAGACTTTAGCATAATAAATCCAAAATATGAAGAGCGTCTTATCATTGAAGTTATGTATTTAGCAAAATTCAGTAGTTTTGATTCGGTCACTATATTTGTGTTAAGCAATCCACTTCTTTAGTATAATAATAACTTTTCTATAGAAATGTACAATTTACTTGTCTTTACTTTCCCAGCTACCAACCTCGCCGGTTTTGTGTAGTAAAGAGTAAAGAATACATTTAAGTAACTGTCCTATTAATCATCATGTGGAGTGGTGAGACGGAAAGAATCTTTTCATCTTTAAGCAGAGATTTCGGATTCCAGCCTTTAGAATTGAGAAACCCTTAGTTAATTACAACATGGAAGTATAGAAACGGCAAACACAGAAATAAAGAAACAATATGACAATGAAGATTTGATGTTATTTGACAATTCAATCAAAAAATAAATGATATCTATCGACTAAACTGATTTTTGCATGCCATTTTTCTCTAATGACCTCATGAAACTAAACGAATTGAAGTAAAAAAAGAAATCTTTACAGATCAAGGAAAATAATCTAGAAATAAGATTTGACATTTGCTCTATCCCATACATGTTTGGTACGAGGTATTTAATTAATTTCAGAATTATTTTATCCCACCCGTACAAAAATGGTGAAACTACTATTTCATGTAAAAAACAAAGATAAAATAATCTCATGAAATATCCCTACTTATGCTATCTAGCAAACAATAACTTACGGGCATGTGATTTAAGATCTTAGCACAAAGTAGAGCTTTACAGGCCATTGTTAGAGATAATGTTGTTACAAAGATATAAATGTGTCGTTGTCAAAAGACTTAACACTCTTGTATTCAAACCAAACCACATTAATTTACCAGGATAAACAACAGCAGAATCTGAATACATAACCACCCTTCCAAGACAAGAACCCAGGAGCGGCGTGGCGATATAGAATAATTGTGATGTCGAAAATGATAAAATATAAACACCATTTTACAAGAATCTATCATGGTGACAAAGATAAAAGTTACACAACACACTTCTCGAACCATAATTCTCAAAGACAACTATTATAGTTGATAAAGACAGAAAACAGATGTATGTTTATCCTTTCTATGTGTTCTTTTTGCTCTCAGACTGTGATACAGTTCGGTCAACTGATTGCAATTGGCTCCGAAGATTCTGATTCTCTTCCAGCAACCTATCGTATTCGAGCAGCAACTTTTCAGACTGACCCTTGAGAGAATCAGCATTTGCTTTGTGAGATTGCACCTCCTTTTCTTTTGCCTCGGATTCTGATTCCAGCTGCTTTATTTTGTTCCTCAAGGAGGAGATTTCGTCCCTTAGGGTACTAGCCTCACCGTTCTTGTTGTTGTCCAATGCGCGATCCTGCTTCTTCACAGCCTCCATCGTCTTCCTTAGCAAACGAAGCTCCCTTATGTAATGGTGTAGCCTATCAATCATCAGCCCGAGGAATAGGGAGAATCCTGCAAGAAGAAATTAAAAGCATTTGAACCACGTTATGCAGAAACTTGGTTCTGCAACGGATGACGAGTAAGCCATGGAATCCGAATTTTACAACCCAGATCTTAATTATGCATGAAGAAAGATGTCAAGGCATGTGTTATCGTTAGATTATATATTTGGGTATCATATCATATATCACATTTGGGAAAGGATCCATCTATCTTACACAGAACTAGAAGATCCGTTCCCTCAACTCCCTATGAATGGCGACTGCAAACCTATCGAGCTATTTAGATTTATGGCAAAGCAAGGGACATTTTGGCATTCGGCAGAAGCCAGGAGGGCTGGGTAGATCAATAAGTGACAACCTTTTGGTAAAGATATGTGACACAACATATGTTACACAAATTCATGTATGGGCTCATATTGGGTATCGGTGTTATAAGAGTGTGCCACATTTTTTTTTAATTCTTAGTATACATATTAGGATCTACACTGAGTATCCACAACTTTGTTAAACCTGTTTGACAAGGGTACATTAAGGCAGAAGGGTCTGCAAGCCCACAGCTCAAATAAACACAAAATGTCATCATACAATAAATGCATTGAGGGGTGAAGGAAAATACTATTCACAAAGCCTCATACACCCTGCATGTATTAGCATACAAAAAAAAAAACAGTAAGAAATTTTTCAGCATCCGGACTGGACTCTGATTTATCATGGGTAGATAGATCAATAGTGAAGCTATACAGCTAAAATCAGTGAATACTACATCACTACAAATTCCATCTTTGGGCTACTCTCTACTCTGATATCGAGACTTACAACATATATAGCTCTTAACCAAACAATGAGACTTCCACATACACAGATCTTGACCAGGATCCAAACGAGAATGCACCCACAAGATTCCTATTAGCATAGAAGATTGGGTAACTTCGGTAGAGACCGTATCTTTTTGTAATGTCTTCTAGTATACTTCTTGTGTACACCGTATGGGTGTTTGTGCGCCCTTAATTAACACCGTTTATTACTTCCTCAGATCATCCAAAAAAGAAAAAAAAACAGATCCAAAAACGAGGAATTGGATAATGAATAAAAGATGGTTTGTGTTCTGAGTTGAAGTATCTGGCAACAAATATTAATGCCTCTTTGCCAACTTGGATGTGCCAGTACTGCATCATGGATGACTTCCCAGCAAAAGCAACCAACCTAGTAAGGGGATTTAGTTTCCCAAATCTTTTCTCCAAGGATCTCATATTCCAAATGGATTGATTTTCTGTCAATCCCAAACACATTAACTTGATGGGAAGGGCAACCCAAGACAACACATCATCTACATTTTGTTGAAACTGTCAATCCCAACTGGCTATCAACTACCAAAGTTGTAACAATATGACGGTAAGCGAAATGTAAGACAACAGATTGTCCATTTTATCGAAACTTGCAGCTACACTGGTATTCATGGCACGAGAGGTGGCATGCCTATTTTCACTGATAACTCTTGGTATGGGCAAACTCTACCAAAGATAGATGTTTGTCCCAACAACCTTGAATATCAAGGGATACCTAGACTGGGTGGTGATTGCTTAGCTGAACTAGTGATTTAGATGCAGAGCTAATAGATCGGGAGCTAATGCAGGCCAAATAAACTGAAATCACCCACACAATTCGCCAGAGTTCTAGATGTCATGACCTAATGTTTAAATAGAAATCCCTCACACGAGGAAACAGCAAAAGACAAATTGTAGACAACAAGAAGGAACTGAGGTCCAAACACATCAGCTACTGTTAAGAATAGAACTTCCTCCGTCTTGTATTGAAGTCTCTCTAATATTATAACAGTATTAAGTGGCTAAAACAATACATGCTCCCTAGTTTTTCACCGTAAACACAACTTTCATTGTAACTCAGTGGTAATCAAATCAAACAGCAATCTAGAGGGGGAATCAATGCGTTAGAAAAGTTCAGACAATTGGCTGCATTTGAACCATATACTCTTCCCCGTTTGATACTATCATATGCCAGGCTAGCGCAAACTAATTTTTGTTTATCTTTGACACCCTTGCTTGAAGAAGTGCATTGCAAGGCATCTTCAGAAAACCACCAACTTTTAACGAGATGGATTGAACTTTAGCGCATAATCACAATAATTCTTCAACCCTTGGCATGATTCTGATCCACCAAACTAGATGTCCTAATGAGACTCTTTTCCATGTTCCCCTTCTTAAGCCAGGGTTCGTAAGATCTTCCCCTTGAGGTCCACCATCTCCAATCAAATAATATGTATGTTTAGTTTTAACTTTAGTGGTTAAT
>JBDJHY010000014.1:774612-784918 GCA_039654485.1 Withania somnifera | reverse complement strand
ATGGTCGGATCCCGAGTTAGAAGTTGAGGTTGGGTCTTGGGTTGACCATTAGAGTTTGGACTTGAGTCGGAATTCAGGGTTGGATCGCAAGTCGGGTGTCAAAATTTGGGACTCCGTCAAAAGTCAAGCATCAGGATTGGTCTCAGATTGAGAGTAGGGAGTCAGGGTCGAGTCTCGAATTGACAGTCGAGGTCAGGTACTGGATCAGGTGTCCGGGTCAAATCTCGAGTCAAGAGTCGAGAGTCAGGTCCCGGATCAGGTTATTAGGGTCGGGTTGGGGGTCAGTTCTCGAGTCGGGAGTAGAGGTCGGGTTGTGAGTCGTGAGTCGAGAGATAAGGTCAGATCCCAAGTCAGAATTCGAGGTCGAGTGTTAGAGTTGGGTCTTGAGTCAGAATTCAAGGTTGAATCACAAATAGGGAGTAGGCTTGGATTGGATCTCGGATTGGGAGTTGGGAATCGGGGTCGAGTCCCGAATCGAGAGTCGAAGTCAGGAGTTGAGGTCAAGTCTCGGTCCAGTGTCGGGGTTGGATATCGGGTCGATGGTCGAAAGTTAGGGTAAGGTATCAAATTCGTAGTCAAGGTCGGTCTCAAGTTGGTGTTAGGGTCAGGTCTCGAGTTAGGAGCATGGTATCGGGATTTGAGGTCGGGTGTTGGGGTTGAGATTCTCGACTCACGACTCTCGACTCTCGACCCGACCCCGATTCTCAAATCTGAAATCCAACCCGAATCTCAACTCTTGATCCCGACCCAGGACCTAATCCCAACATTTGATCCTAACTCTTGTCTAAGGACCTAACCCCAATACCCAACTCCTGACTCTAGACTTTGTGCTCGATCAGAAATTCTACCTTGACTTTCGACCTCGACTCCAGACTTGGAAACCAATTTCGACTCCCAACCCGAGACTCGTCCCCGACACCCAACCTCGACACCTGACCCAGGACACAACCTTGACTCCCAACTTGAGGCCCAATCTCGACCACCTGACTCGCGACCTGACCTTGACTACCGACTCCCGACTCTCGACTCTCATTAGAGTATTATGCTAACTTTTTTTTTTTTTTTTAATTTTGAACTTATGTTATATTCTTGGTTCCTATTATTTGTTTTATTTGTATTCACTTGATATTTCACATTGCAAACCAATCGTTTTTTCAGTTGGAATTGATAGATTATCTTTTTGTCAAATGTTTTAATAATTCATGACATTATATTTATGATATTAATCTTTTTGTCGAACATGCATTTCGTGATGTTCTTAAAAATCATATACTTATAGTTTCTATATATGATCAGTTCAATTAAAATGTATCAATTTTTTTAAAAAATATCAATTATTTTTTATATAGTTTTCTGAAATTTTTTATAATCTTCCAAAAATCATTCTCTTTGTTTCTTCATCTTCATAACAAGAAGAAAAGTGGACTGTGAGACCATATAATCAGTGTATGTTTACTTAGTAAGTGCACTGGATAATAAGTGTAAACTCACTATGTATTACATTTATTATGTATTATATATTAAATATACATTTTATGTAATAATTCTTCATCGTACACTCTGATGTTCCTCCTCCACTTGTATATATATAGTGTATATGCATCTTGTATTAGTTCTCCTTTTCGGTGTATGTAACATTGTCTCGATGCAGTAAGTGCAATCACTTTCCTGAAAGCTCTTGCAAGCCCCCCACCCACGGCCAACGTAGTATTTTCAACGATCAGAATACGAAGGTAACCCTTGATTCTCGACGAAATTCAAGGATAATCAAACAACACATCGAAAATTGGAAAAATTGATAATAATACTTATAGAATATAATTTAGTACTTTTATCACATAACTAGTCGGTATTATCGTGTCATTACTCATGTTAATAGCATATAGCTAAATTAGACAACTCTATTTTTCAGTACAGACTCAACTTGCATATAGTATACATGTCAGCCCTCCTACTACGGTCTCTACTATGCCACCCTCATCCTTATTCTCTATACAATTTCATCTTTCATAATTTCATTCGCTCTCCTAACTTTTGTCGGCCCACCAAATATACATAAACTATATATTTTTGGAGCAATACTTATACATGATCCAGTTTGATGTCCCTCCACCACTTCCAGACAAAAACTATATATATCTATCATATAAATAAAATATATACATCATATTATAGTATATCTATCTATCTATATAAACACGCACACAAACCCTTTTATACCCATTTTACATTGGTTATATAATGTATATATAAACTTATAAAAAATCATAATACAAGCAACTTCCACCTACCATTAAAACTCCCAACCCACCATTGGTACCCATTACCAAACTTAGGATACATTGTATATATAAATTTTATACACTATATAAGTGTAGATACAACTTTCTTATGAAATTACAAGTACAGTGTCTACACAAGTTTTATATAAAACTAAGATATAAGTATCGGTCTGCCAACCCGTAACTCAAATTTAATGTTCCTGTTCTTTCTAAGGTATTTGTAAATGTGCTTTACTTTTAGTATTCCACTCCAACTACATTGTTCACTTTATGACTTTAGATAAAGAATAGTGTGAAGGAGACCCCTTTATTCATCCTTTGGAGATCGCTAGCTTGGCTTTGGGTAAACTGTCTTGATGCGACATGTGTGCATTAGTAAGCCATGCGAGTTAGGAAGAAGGCGGACAAGGAGATATAATGATTTCTTTCAAAAAAAAATAAATAAAAATTAACCACTTTATCTTAAATTTATTTAGTAAATTGATTGATAAATACTTAAAACTAATTTTGAAGTAGATTCTTTTTTACCAAAGATTAAAATCCTAGGAATTCATCACAAGACCAAAGGATCATCACTTGGATGGGTATAGTCAGCATTTAACCTATCAATCTAACATTAAAAAGAAAAAATACAAAAGATGCACCCTGAAGCCAGTGAGGAGACTGGTGAAGCTTATAGGGAGCGTAAGAGGGTTTTGGATATGATCTTCATCAATCTAAAGAAGGCTACTACGATAAAGTTTCAAGGAAGGTTTAATGAAGGTGTTTGAAGGCTAGAGGTGTACTTGTATGTCTAACACTAGAGATATCTATGACGGAGTCCAAGACAAGGGTGAGGACAATGGATAGAGACTCGAAAAACTTACAGTTACGTTGAAATAATAATTCTAAGTTGGAGTAGAAAATTAAATTAGTTTAGAATTTGATATTTGTTTAATTCATGTCTAGTTAGGATGTATTCCTCCTAATTCATATTGAAATAAGTTTTATAATCCTAGATTAATTTGATTCTCTAGTATTATAAATAGGGGTGCTCTTAACATGTTCTCACGTAATGGAGAATTATTTGAGTTCATGAATAAAATATATATTTTTTCAAATTGGTAGCAAAGCTTCTACGATCTTGATGGAGAATTAAAGAGCTTCCATGCTGACGGCGGCTATAAATTATATATGCCGCCTGTCTGGCCAATGATATATTGTCGAATATCGGACCGGTGATATATGCATAAAAACAATCATGCTACGAGGATTATGTGAAAAATATTGCAGATTCAAAGTGAGGCTTGATGCTCAGCCCATCCCCAACAAAGACATTTTAAGGATTTGAGTCAAGGTAATGAGGAGATTGATAATGATGCCACATATCATATTGACGCGAGATGGGCGAAATAGAGACTCACTTCTAGAGTCTTACATGATACGAGCGTACCATTTAATTTAAAGAATGATGGTTAGATAGATTATATTATATGAAACAAAGTGTTGGTCAATTAAGAACTCTCACATTTACAAGATGAAAGTTACGGAGATAAGGATGTCGAGGTGCATGTGTGGGAATACTATGCGAGATAAGACTAGAAATAAGTATATTCGGGACAAGATATGAGTGTCCTATATGGTGAAAAAGTATGAGGAAATTAAGGCATAGATGGTTTGACATGTGTAGAGACAAGTGTCAATGCCCCAATGAGGAGGTCCACGAGGTTGAGAGTGATGAGTGTCAAGAGAGATAGAGATAGACCGAAGAAGTATAGAGGGGAGGTGATTAGATAGGAAATGATGCACTTAAGCTTACTGAGACCATGACCTTAGATATGAGGGTTTGGTGGTCACAGATTAGAATAGAAGGTTAGCTAATAGTTGGGCATTCTCTCGTTTTCTTGTGAGATAGGCTTGGTGGTCGTAGATGTTCCTAATTTCTTACTAGTAGTATTAACACTAGAAAAAAGATCCTAATATACCCCTCAACTTTGTGATTCAGAGCTGATATACCCTTTGTTGTAAAAGTGACTCACATATATTCTCTCCATCCAACAAATAGAGAGCACATTTGCCCCTCTTTCTAACAGATTTTTATTTTTTTATTTTTCATTTTTTGAATAAGAAGATATTTTTCTTATTTTTTAATTAAAATATTGCCTCACAACTTTTAAAACATAATTCTAACTCATTTTATTAAACTGCCTTATGTTAAATTTTCATAGCTTAAAATCAAAAGAAAAAATTAAAACTTACAAAAAAAAAAAAACTATTGTTTCAGGTTTATATGAGCCGTTATTTCATTTGTAAAATATTTTTTCTACCATCTAAATTCGGAATTTCGACGTCCATTGTTATTGACATTTGAGATTCGATTTGAATTCTCTTTTCGATTTCAAATTCTTTTTTATCAAAAACCTTTGCTCTTCGATCTCTTGAAAACTCAAGTTATTGAAGTTTTATGTTTGATATGAAATTTTTAAATTGGACTTGTTCTATAATTGCTTTGTTGAAATCAAATTTGGGGTAGTAAATTGAAAATCCACTAATAAAACATAAGATCCGGGCTCGATGTGAAATGGACAACTACTTGTGGGTGAATTCAAGGATGGATTTAAAATCACAAGAAAAATGAGTTAGAATTATTTTTGAAAAGCCACGTGGTAATTTTTTAATTAAAAAATAAGCAAAATATTTTTTTAATTCGAAAAACAAAAGTTCGTTAGAAAGAAAGGAAAATATGCTCTATTTGTTAGATGGCAAGAGTATACATAAGTCGTTATCTGAATGAAGGACATATCGGCTCTAAATTAAAAAATTGAGTATATCACTTCAATTTTGGTTACCATTTGTTTTCTTTTTTCTGCTTTAATTATTGTATTATTTAGTGTTGTTACTGTTCTATCATCGATAAATTATGTACTGCTCTCTATTTCACGTTGTTTCATTGTTGTTATCGCATAATTTGTCAGTGTTATTATGTCATTACTCACAATAATTACAATAGCTAATTGGTCAACTTTATTACAGACTCAACTTGTATATAATGTCATTGCTCATAATCAACACTATACCAAGACAACAGCTTTGGTATAAGCTTAAAGGTAATTAGTATTTTCTCTCAAAGTTTTTATAACTTGAATAATAATGGCTAAAGGTAAGTTGTTATTATTTTCTGTTGCGATATATTCTATGTTTGATTAATATTCTAACATTAAATACTTGCATTTGTGACTTATTTGAATCTCTAAATTGATTATCATCAGATTGTGACATTGTCATTTTCAACAAGTAAATTTAAGTGTACAAAATTAAGCAACATACTTTATCTCTGCAAGAAAGTATATTCTTGTTTAGTCGTGCTAGGGCAAGAATTCCCCACTACAACAGTACACATTCATCACAAGTACTACTAATAGTAATTCAATACAATTTACAAGTATATTCTTTTTTAATTTAAACTTTATACATTAATAGTGTCAGATTTTGACGCATCTCAAGTGATGAATAATATAAAAGTTTTAATTATTTTTATTGTGAGTAAATAAGCTAGAAGTAATAATAATTGACTTGTGATAGATCGATGCTTCCTCCAACCGTCTCTAGCTATGAGAAACAACTCTAATGTATTATGTTCGTGAGTTTATGATTTAGTAGTTGATGTCCATCAATCGAGTTCTCGAATTGTAAGACGATAAGAGTGATAATAAATGAATTAGAGGAGTTGGTCTCTGATTTAATCATTATCACTACTGCTATTAAATCAATAGAGTTGATTGGTACACTCATTTAACTCTAACTCAAGATTATATTTCATATTTTTGTCCTAATTCTACTACAACCGTCCACATAATTTCTTAGCAACCATTCATAAAAGTGTAATTCTTTACGTGAAAAATAAGATTGTTAGATGTTACAACAGGTTAAAATACACAAATAGCATACGCACAACACACACACACACATATATATATATATATAGATATATATCAACATTAATTGTGGTGCAGCGGTGGGACTGCTTTACCAGAAATTTCTAGTTCGAGCCTTTGAAATGGAAAAAATCTTGTTGGAAGCGCCACCCCCTCAATGGGTGCGTGATCCAGATTATTCGCTAACGAAACTCTTTGGACACAGAGTATATATATATTCAAGGATTGAACAGAACCAAACATCCTCTGCCCTACTTCATGGAATGCAAAAGTATTAAAAGCTTCATATATTTAGTTCTCTTCCCTTTTTTAGTTTACTTACACATTTCCTTCACCTTATTTAATATTTCCAACTTCTTTTCTTGTTGAGTAGTTGCCCAGTTTAATGCTACTTCTTTAACTCCTGTCATCTTCAACATGTTATTTTTCCTATTTTAAGATTTATAATTCTTTACCTCAAAAACAACTAGTCTTCAATTCTTCAACATTTCTTCAATCTCTCTCACTCATCAACAATCACATAACTTTTTACATACTTTTTTCCTTGTCTCATCTAGTTTATTTTTCAAATGGATGAATACACGAGATATTGATGTGGTTCAATGAAAAAACAGTACTCAAAAAAAAATTGACTCTGTATTTTGATTGAGCCGCGCCAATATTACATGTTACTATGTCTTTAAAAGTACAGATATTGTTCCATCAACATCAAGTACAAATTATTGTTGCCGATAGAAATAATCTTTTCTTTTCACTGGTAAAATCAATTAATTGATTTTGTTGTTTGATTATTTTTTATTTGTGTGTTTTCTATGTCTGTCTGAAAATGTTGTTGTTTTTCACATTTAAAGTTGAGTTACAAATGATTTTATGTTTGTTCTTGTTCTACTTGTACTATTCCTTATTAAGACGTTGAAGGTTACCCTATTTTCTCTTTTGTAGGACAACCATTTTTTCTTGGATAAAAATGGTGTTCAGGTAAGTTGCACATGTCTAAATTAATTTAACTTGTATCGTTGTTTAAGGGCATTAATAAATCGATTCGATCAGTTAATTTATAAAATATACCATAATTAATTTTTGGTTACTCTATTTTGTTTAAGATTTTTTGAACTTGTCTGAATCATCTCGATTTTTTTCGATATTGATGCGATTTGGTTAGTTTTCTGTAAAATGTAAGAGTCACAAGTATCATGCATAGGACTTTGAAAAAACTTTCTGGACATTTTATTGCTTAAAGATGATGAATTAAAGTAACATGAACGTTTTTTTTTTTCATTGGTTCTCTATGTCTGTCTAAAAATGTTGTGTTGGCTATTCTAGAGTTACTAATGATTTTTCATGAGTATTCAAGATTCAGGGTTGAGTCACAAATGTTTTTGTTTTAATTCTTGTTCTATTTATACTATTTTTTATTAAGGTTTTTGAACAACCCGTTGAATTAGGTCTTGGGTCTACTCACGTTACAAAAGTTAGTTCAAGAGGTGACATTGTCCAGGTTCATAAAAGGAGACCACCCATGTTTTTTTCATCCGATGCGGAACTCTTCAGCATCCCACTTCACGTCGAGGGTTGGACATTTGGTGTACGGATAATTTGATTCGGGTGGAATCATCAATAAATATTAATTAAGATGTGTTTTGCTCTGATACCATATTGAAATGTGTAACCATCTCATCTAAAAGCTTAAAATTTTAAAGAGTCCCACCTTGGATGAGAAAAGGAATAGGTGGTCTCCTTGTATAGACTTGGACAATCCTTATCTTTTGAACAAGGTTTTTGGAGACAAGAGGATGTTGCTCAGATGGTAAGCATCTTTCACTTACAACCTCAAGGTTGCGAGTTAAGGAAAAAGGTTGGGAGCTCCTAGGGGGAGGGGTTTAAAAAAATTAGACCCAAGATTCATCTCTTTACCCCTAGTATCAGAGAAGACATAGATTCTACATCGAATCTCACTGCCACCCATTATCAAAAAGAATTTTTACAGGCTTGGGTAATGAAATTATGATCTCTCTTAACAATTTAAGTGGAGGAATCAGTTGGAGCATAGTTAATTTAGGTTCATGGGCAGGTTAATTTGTTCCTCCAACATTCCTTATTTGTGTTTCCCTACCTATTTAGTGATCATTGTTTTACTTGAAAAATGTGACATGTTGCTTTATTATAAAGGGACAGACATGTTTTAAACATTGCTATCAAACATTAGCTGAGATGTACTAATACTAGCATATTTGTTGAACAATAATTCCAAAGTCGTAGGAACTCAAAAATTATTTAGGATTTGATATTTATATAGAATTTGATTGCGAAGTATACATAGGAACAAATTTGCAGTTGCTAATTAAAGTACCTTTTGCACTATTATAAAAAGTGAGATTAGCAACCTGAAAATTAAGACAAGATATTTTATCTGTTACAACAAGTTATGTTACACTGCTATTATAAACATTCTTTACCTTGTCAGTGACTATAAGTCAAATTCGCAAACAATTCATTCAACTAATTGCATTATTGGAGTGATAACAAACATATATAGCACTTAATATTTTCACCTTGAGCAAAATCGGTTCTATGATTGAATAGTAGAAGTGTTACTTATAGGAAGAAACTCGGATAGATAGGAACTCTTTCATACCTTCTAACTCCTAGATGAGAAGTAGGTCCATTGTTTTTGGCAGGAGAGTGAGCCTATTTAGCGAATTGATAGGACGCGAAGATAAGTTGATTAATATGAATCTCGAGAGTCAATGATTTCAATGTGACACTACATTACGCAAATACAAATTAAGGCACAAGAATATGTTGGTATAATGACAAAAAACAATGGCCACAAATAATATGACTTTGCCTTTGTTAAGAGTTTACAATCCAATAAACTGTGAGTTGAATTGACAGCCATTTTTTCTCTACAAAAACGGAGAAGGTTTCTCCATATAGCTAAACCTTGTCCATCTATTATTAGTCCTTGTATCTCTTGCTCCACGTCTCTCTCTCTTGTATAACATATGAAGAGGACGATTTAGAGCACCTTTTGTAGGTTCGATTGTACCTATTGCTTTTAGCTCATACTATGTATACACATTCAAAAAAATGATGGATAAATTGTAGTATACATATAATACCATCGTACTTATTCTGAACCCGTTGAGTACTCTAGATCTTGAATTTTCCCCTGATCATACGTGTAATATGTACCCGGCCAAACAAATATTTGAGTTTTGACATATTAATTGACCTGTTTTTCTTGATGAATATCGTCAGAGTGCAGCTTCCCACAGTGCATTCTCTCCCACGCCACAATGGCGATGGACCTCCTTTATCCTGTTGAAGTACCTGCATACGCCACTGCAGGCCCAGTCAAACGATGCAACACAAAACTTTGCCTGCCTGTGCCTTCCATTCACAATCTGCATCAGCAAGTACTTTCATTCCTAGTATCAAATTTATTAACATACAGATGAAACTAACTAGTTTTTTCACAATATCTTGCTAGATTAACTAGCATAGTCATACAGCAATCGTCCACATGTTATTTTCTCATATTGTCACTGAACTTTACCTACTATAGATGGTAAAAGTCAATGAAACTATTTTCGTCATCTTAAACGATCACTAACAAAATTTAGTGTTTCGTATACATCACATAGTGGGAAATGTCCTGCTGAATTCGAATGAGTAACTAATAATACTACTGTTACACAGAAAAAAGTATGCTTTACCTGGTGGGGTTCCACAATACATTCTGTGATCATCGATATGCTGCACATCAAGTCCAATAAACCAACCTCCCAGTGATACATCCTCATTCGTGTACTTATGAAGTACATGTCTTTAAATAGCAAGAAGATTATAGATAAGAGGGGAGGAAAAGGGTGAATACCACTATACTTTTATTAGAAACGGTGATAATGGTCAAAACACACCTAAAACTATCTTTTTTTCGCGAGTTTCACACTTCAACTATCACCGTCCATGTATTAAAATAAACTTCAACTATCTGTTGTTTCTTTTTGCACATGAACGACGGTGATAGTTGTTGGATAATCTTCAAGAAAAAACAAGACTTAAGTTGTCCTAATCAAGTTAGGATTAGGAATAAGGAAAGTCTAA
>JBDJHY010000014.1:761766-774512 GCA_039654485.1 Withania somnifera | reverse complement strand
TCATAGGAAATAAAAAAATGTTTAGGATTTGATATTTATTTAATTCATGTTTATATAGAATTTGTAGTCAAAGCTATATTGGCATAAATTTTACACTTTATAATTAAAGTACGTTTCGCGCTACTATAAAAAGTGACATTAGCAACCTGAAGAATAAAACTAATTATCTTAACTGTTAAAACAAATTAAGTTACACTGATACTAAAAATATTTTTTATACTGTCAGTGACTATAAGTTAAATCCGCAAACAATTCATTCCAATTGCATCATAGGAGTGATCTGCAACGTGACACTACATTATGCAAATACAAATTAAAGGGCCAGAACAAGTTGGTATAATGACAAAAACAATGGCCACAAACAATATGAGTTTGCATTTATTAAGATTTTATAAATCCAGTAAACTATGAGTTACATTGGCAGCCATTTTTTCTTTACAAACATGGAGATAAGTTTCTCCGTAGCTAAATCTTGGCCATATATTATTAGTCTTTGTCTCTCTTGCTCCACGTCTCTCTCTCTCTCTCATGTGTAACATATGCAAAGGAGGAGTTAGAGCGCCTTTTGCAGGTTCAACTGTACCTATTATTTTTAGCTCAAACTATGTATAAACATGCAAATAATAATGGATAAACAGTAGTATACATATAATACAATTATACCTATTCTGAACACGTTGAGTTCTCTAGATCTTGAATTTGCCTCTGGTAATAGTATGTATAACCGGGCCAGAGAACATGGCTTTTTGACATATTGATTGACCTGTTTTCCTCTATGAATGTCCTCAGAATGCAGCTTTCCACAGTGCATTCTCTCCCTCACCACACCGGCGATGGACCTCCTTTATCCTGTCTACGGACCTGCATATCCCACTGCAGGTCCAGTCGAACGATGCAACACAAACGTTGCCTGCGTGAGCCTTCCATTCACAGTCTGCATCAGCAAGTACTTCCATTCATATTATCAAAATTGGTAACTCATACACATGAAACTGACTAGGTTTTTTCACAATATCTTGCTAGAATTAGCTAGCATAGTCAGATGAGAAAAAGGCATAAGACATAAACATGCCCTTTAACTTGAACTCAGATCACATCTATGTCCTCCAACTTTGGATGTGAACAAGTAGGTATTTAAACTTGTAAAATTTTGAGCAAGTAGACACACCCGTCCTACGTGGCATAATACACATATAGGATGCAAAGTTACCATGTCGAATGCCATGTAGGACGTGTATGCCTACTTGCTCAGCTTTATAAAATCTTAATTACTTATTTGTGCACGCCGAAAGTTGGAGAACATAGATGTAATTTGATGCCAAGTTAAAGGGCAATGTTTATGTATTATGCCCAAAAATAATTGTGCTTTACCTGGAGGGGTTCCACAACACAATCTGCGATCATCGATATGCTGCACATCAAGTCCAATAAACCAAGCTCCCAGTGACACATCTTCATTTGTATACTTATGAAGTACATGCCTTTAAATATCAAAAGATTATACATAGGTAAGTGTGGGGAAAAACCAAAAAAAGATATGTTAGCTCAAACTTTTCAGAAATAGTGACAGTTATATGTAGGATCTTCCAAAAGCTATGCATATTTGGAGGATTCGACAAAGATGTGGAAACATTTTTAGCTAGAGCAAGCACATAGGAAAGAAGAATTACTATGCTTTTATTAGAACTATTAAGAAAAAGATACTTAACTGGTTTGCTGATATGTAAGTGGCTAAGTCTTTGGAAATGGCATATATTTGTCCAGCAGCATGACGAAAATACTTGTCTCCGAATTTCCAATATTCTGGTTCATGGTATCTTACACCCCTGTCATTGAGAACAACAAAATGTTTCAAAAATGATACTTTAAGATTCAATTTGCAGAAAAAATGAATGTCCTTACTTCCGCCAAAGGACAGGACCAGATTTCATGCATCCGATATACACACGTGGTTTCTTACGATGCCTTGCTAATGTTTCCCCTAGCGTAGCTGCAACATAAATGAAAAATAAGCTTGCATTTGCATTAACAAGTCTTATAACTCTATATAACTTTGAAAGATGATGGTTTTTGTTATGTGTTAAGTATGCCAAGGCGGAGAATTATGAAAAATTATGGTTACCTATATTGACATGAACATCATCATCAACCTTGATGTAATAATCTGCATCCCACAAGTTAACAGCTGTTGCAAAATAAGTCTTCGTCTTGGCGGCCAGTTCAAGATAACCCTCAATATGATCCTGTTCAAAAGGCAGCAGAGTGATGTATCGTCTTTTTTTCTTTACATGTGAATACACCATCACAAGTGAATGATGTTAAGTAAATTCGAGGCAAAATTATTACCAGCCGTAAGAAATCACCATGATTTTTGTCCTCGGCTTCAATAGCTGTGTCTAAAATGCCACCTAAAGTGGCACTGCAGGATGAGTTTATAGTTAGACAGCACGTTATAAGTTTACGCTGTTTATAAATCTAATACAAGATTACAAACAAGAATTGATGCAGACAAAAGAGGCTAGCATTTTGAGTAATGACATTAAGGACAGGCTGAACTTCAATCTAAGAGATTAAGATCCTAACAAGGAGGTGTCCACTTAGAAGCTATATTGCTCGAATCCTCCAAACATATCATTATGCTCATGTTGGAAAATACAGAAATGTTCACTCAGAAGCTATGCTTTTTGAAGGTCTGACACGAGTATGGGGTATTTTTGGAGGATCCGAGCAACATAACGCAAAAGGAGAGAGCATTTGGAAGAACAGATCTAGTCAACTGAAAACAAGAAATTCTTCCTAATAGAAAATTAAATTATCATTGTGAAGAAAAGGTGTAGTTAGCTGTACAGAAGAGAAATACTCAAATATGTACTATATGTTTGTGCAATTTAGAATGTTAATTAGAAGGTTAAATCCCTCACCTATGACCAATAACGAAGCGAATGATTATTCCTTTCTCTTCTTCCAGCTTCCTTCTTTTTTCACCTGTTTCATAAGACAAAGAAAATGTCCAGCATGCGACGAGTTAAACAAATTATGACGGAATACGTAAGAACGGTCTTCAAACCTTGTGGCATCCATGTAGCGCGAACTGAATCCCTTCTTTTTCTGCTACTAAACGCGGTGTTTATTCCTATCACCATAAAATATCTTCTTTTTCTTCGTGATTCATCCTTTTCGATCTCTTCTGATATCGGAGCCCCACTAAGAATTGACTCCTGAACTGCCTTTGCTGAAGCCAACTCTATCTCCAAATTTGAAATGGTTTTATCTAATGTCCTGTATAAGATAGGCAGTTATTCATCAGCATTTCACACTATGTTTATTATCTCTAATGCAAGGTTTCTGTTATAATTTATCAAAACAACAGGAAGTACTCCCACCATTTCAATTTGTTTATCCTACTTTCCTCTTTAGTTCGTTCTAAAAAAGAATGTCGTCTCTTTCAGTTTCTGGCAACTCTAGAATTCTAACTTTCCACATTACATGTTTAAGACCACAAGATTAAAGTATGTGTTGGTACATTCTATTTATCTTTAGTTTAAAACTACAAAATTCAAAAGTTTTCTTTACTTTCTTAAACTCGGTATCAAGTCAAAAGCCAGACAAACATATTAAAACAGATAGAGTAACATAAAAGAATGGAAAAGAGGACTGAGCAAAACTCACTGAATAGCATGATTTGTCTTAGAAGCATTCCCAAATATATCTTTAGTTACAAGTTGTATATCTTTCAGCTGCAACTTAACAAAAGAATATCAAAGTTAAGATGTTTGGTTGAGGAAAATAAATTGAAATGAATTTTAAGTTGAAGTTTTTTTCTTCTATTACTTTAGAATTAGGAATACTTACAGATTTTGTAATGCAACCTTCTGAAACTAATTTCAATGTTTCAGCTTTAATTGTGGTTGTTCTTGTAATTCCTCCTTTTGTTTCAGAAATTATCCACATTCTGCAACAGTAAATGCTTAAAATACAGTCAAAATATCATTTCTCAAACAACCAACTGCACCTAAATACTTAATCAAGCAATATCAAGTTGCACAGGGTTTTTTTCCTGAGATTTAACTTATACACGAAAGTGTAGAATAATTCTTATACTATCAGATCATATAAAAGATAACTATAGGTAAACATCAATAACAAGTATGACTAGAAACAGAAAATAAGACAGCTTATCTGATATAACATATTAAAATATGACTGATGGTGTAAAGCAATTTTACACCACCAATATATGTAAGTAAAATCCCTTTGCAAAATAATTAATCATCATATGTCAATAAATCTTTTATTTTTAATTTTGAAACAACTTATCAACGATAATTTTTCAGTGTGGTATTGAAGGGGAGACTTGGAGAAGCGTAAAGTTTATCTCTGTATGGCTTATAGGTTATGGAGTTCGAGCCATGGAATCAATCAAGCCATTTTTGCATAAGGGTAGGCTGCCTACTTCATATTGGACCCTATGTGAACTCATGCTTCATGCACTTGGGTGCCCTTGTTAGTAGATTTTAGTACTATTTCTCAAAACACTGAAAAAGAGAAAAAAATCTCTTAGTCACTCCAAGTTGCAGCAGCCAGAAATGGGATAAAATGTGTAGTTAACTACAACAGTTGCAAGAACATGGGAATTAGGTAAAAGCCAAAAGTATCACTGCTTTAAGCTTTCATATTTCAAGATTTGTAAAGAATCATAACATGACATCAAAAGATATTGCAAGAAAAAAACTATAAAATGTAAAGGTAACAAAAATTCAAAAGGTAGTTGAACCTGAATGGACTAAAATCTAGCAAATCAAACAGAAGACCTATAAATATCAGACAATAAAGAGTTAATTTTTCGAGTTTCATATCTAAACTATCAGGTGTGTGAGTTTTGTAACTGAACTATCACCAAACTATCAATTGTTCCATTTTTCAACCTGAATGATAGTTGAGATATGGTTTGATAAATAGTTGGTGATAGTTTAGGTAGGATACTCAAACACATGATAGTTTAGATCTGAAACTCAAAAAATAAAGATATTTTTAGTATGTTTTGATCTTCACTCAATAGTAGAATCCAATTGATCAACACCTAAAATGTAAGACATCAAACAAGATTCTTCATAATAAATTGAAGCTGCATATGACTAACACAGAAAATATCCATACCCAATCAGAAAAGTGAAATATCACTATAAGAATTCAATCTTTCTTAAACAAAGTGAATGAATTTACCTATTTGTGAAGAGCATTCCAGCCAAAAAACTAACAAGACAGAGAATAAGACTCCATTTTTTAGAAACTACACTTCTTGATAGCCTTTCTGCTCCTCTGTTCTTGATAGACATTTTCACAATATACTTATAATTCTTCAGTGGATCAACCAACAGACCTTTTTAGAAAAAACCCATATGCACAAGATAATCAGACGTCACGGGTTTGAGCTCTGTCTATAAGAAAAAAAATCCCGTTTAGGCCTTACTAGGTGGTGCTAATCAAGATTAGTCGGGCTTCAATGCGAATATCAACACCAAAAACCAATCAAAGACACTCACAAATCAAGAAAGCTGTAAGATTTACAGCAAAAGTGAATCCTAGGAACAATCTTTGAGGAAGATACAGTTTAGAGTAAGAAGCTAGTAACCTATTATTACATGTTTCAGAAGAAAAAAAAAGGTGTGTGAGGTGTGTGTCCGTGTGTATGTTTCTGGTACAGAAGTGAAGACACAATAAACAGCGCAGCTACATGTACCAAATTTACCAAACTGTCTTTTTCAAGATTGAGGACCTTTCTCCTATAATGAAATGGGGCTCATGAATCATGAGCAAACTGTACCAGTGTATTTTTGCTATAGTGGCTTACATAAATGCCCTTCTTCTTGAATGGTTAGTTCCATTGGCGGAATCACAATTTTTACTAAGGGATTTCATAACATGAAGAACTAAACATACGAACCACCGGAAGGATCGTCATCTAATATATATATATATATATATATAATTTTAATTATATAAAAATAATATAATTTTCTACCGAAGGAATTCAGGTGAACCACCTAACACAAATGCGGCTCCGCCACGGGTTAGTTCCATACAACTCACTAGCTTTTGTTCAAATCTTATATTTATACCAAAAATTCAGGTAATATGTACGAATAATGTAATCGGATCATCATATACAAAAAATATTGTGGTCCAGAAGCTAAAAAGGGCAGTTCAATATAAGCTTCCACTATACAATAATATACGAGAAAGAGTCTGAACCACAAAAATTTATTATACACTAACTTATAAATTAAAATCTTGAACTAAAAACCCTGACTCCCCCTCTGGGGAATAAATGCTTGACAATTTGCATTTAAGTGATTGGGGGAATCAAGAAGAAAAAAAGTTGAAGGGAATCTATAGAATCTTGACATGTGTAAGGGGACTACTAGCTTTTGTTCTCTGTCAGAAAGAAAAATTTCATCTGATACAGTGATACTACAGTGTTTTGTGTTTTGGTATTTTCATGATTGGCTTAAAATATTTTTAAAACTCCATATTGATTAGGGTCCGTTTGCCTTTATTGAAAAAAATAATTTTTAAAAAGTAGCTTCTGAAAGTGCTTAAATTTATTTAAAAAATAAGGAGTTATTATTTGAATAAAAGTGTTGTAATTAAAAAAATATTATTTATTTATTTAGCTTACAATGCTGTTAAACATTTTTTTTGGTCAAATATCTGAAATATTTTTAAAGTTGCTCATTGTCAAAAATTAATTACAAGATAATTTTTATTCTTAAGATAATTTGAATTAAATTAGTTTTATATTTTAATTTAATTTCAATATAAACTACTTATTTTAGTTAATTTTAAATGTAAAAAAATTAATATATAATTTAAATAACGAACATGAAAGATTTGAAAAAAGACTTTTCAGTTACATGTACTTCTTTAACAAGAATTCACATGAATAGTGTGTTTGGTATAGAGTTTTAGAAAAATAAATTATTTTTAATTTATTTTCTTATGTTCGGTACGCAAGTAGAAAATATTTTCCTAAAAACATTTGTATAATTCTTACACAAAACAATAAGAACCGATAGAAGTTGATTGATATATATATCGGGTGATGGAGGAGGGAGGGGTGGGGGTGAGGGAGGGGTAGAGTTTTTTTTAAAAATTTTTTTAATAAAGAACAAAAATAAAACTATTTTTTTTTGAAAGGGGTTGGGGATGGGTGGGGGCTAGCGGTTGGGGTCCAAGTAGGGTTGGGATAAAATTTATTTTAATTTTTAAAATTTTATGTTTAAAAAAAGTTTCAGCCCCTAGGGGGTGAGGGGGTGGGGGTAGGATGAGGGTGGGGGTGGGGGTAGCAAGGTGGGGTTGGTAACAGAATGGGGATGGGGTAATTTCTTTTATTTATAGAATTTTATTTCAAATAAAGGTAATTTTGAAATTTGAAGAAATATAAAAGGATAAATGAGTTATTTTATTGATCAAACTTTTTCTATAACAAACTATTTAAAAGTCATATTTTAAAAAGTAAGGGGTAACTTTTTTAAGTTATTTATGAAATTATCAAATATAATTGTAAATTATAAATTAATTTGATCAATTTATAATTAATATCAAATATTAATTGTTTTAGGTAGAGAAAGTGACAATCGAGGTTAGGGAGCTTTTATTTATTCTGTAATGCTTCAGAGCTCATCAAGTATGTTTATCTACTTATTGGAAACTTTTCACTATCATTATTAAGGTTAGGTTAGTAAAAAAAAAATTATATTTTTAACGTTATAATATATAAATGTGTTTTTTAACTTGACATTAGATTACATTTATATTCTCAATTTTGGTCGTGCACAAATAGGCAGTTAACTAATATAGAGTTGAACAAGTAAGCACTCATGTGCTCCATGGCATTCAATGTGACAATTTTTCATCCTACAAGGCATCCTACATGTACTATGCCACATAGGATAAGTGTGTCTACTTGTTCAATTTTATATAATTTTAAGTATTCACTTGTGTACATACAAAATTAAAGTATGTAGATGTAATCTGAGACCAAGTTAAAAAATGTATTTATGTATTATGTCTTAGTTAACACTATTGACATGAAACATTCATTTAGAAAACTTTAAGAATTATTTTATTAAACTAAATTTATTAACGATACTTTAAAATCTTAAATTTGGCTGCTGCTTTATTAAAATATACTTAATAATAAGGGTACAAATAAAAATAATATCATAAAATACTCTTAACTTCATAAATTGGATAGATATATTAAACTATTTTTAGTATGAAGTAAAAAGTAATATAAAATGAGGGAGCAGAAACTTACCTCCTCTTCCAAAAATGTTTTTCTTTCTTACTTACTAATTTGGTATTTTGAATTCATTATTCCAAAGAGGAGTCTCGTTTAAAGTTATTTTTGTGTGATTTATAAATTATAAGTTTAAACCGTAAAAATAACAATTAATATTTAGATTAGGATAAAAATTTATATATGACTTCTTGTGATATGACCATTTTTCAAACCCTATTAAAATATGATGTTTTGTATACTGGAAATCCCCACCACCACCCAACACACACACACACAAACAAAAATTAAATAAAATAGTAATCTACTTTTACCACATTAATGTGCTATACTTTTTTGTTTATTCAAAATTTGTTTTTCTTTTTCGATTAGATTTTGTCCAGAATTTACTGCAAAGTAATTTGGATACACGTTGTGTAAGACTAATCAAGGGTAATTGGTCCCAACTAAGAATTTTTTTTTGTAAGATTTTGAATTCGAATCCTTTAATTAAGGACAAAAGAATTCATCGTCCGTTTTGCTATACTTGGTTAAAAATTTATTAGGCACTGCTTACCTTGAACCGTACTAAGTTACCACGATTAAGTGATAAATTAAGATGACAATGTTACCACTTCCTTGGTTTTTAAATAAATGCATGGTGATGTCTAAGTGCATGTTTTAGAAACGAAGGAAGTATGGTTTAGTGATAAGAATTAGTGCAAAAACATGTGTCATATGCAATTTGATGAAAAATATGAACACGGAGCTTTGTCGTTTATGATTTTTTTATAAAAGTTTTACACTTTCCTTTTTAATGAAAGGAAACACAAAGTACCCATTCAGATAGAAACATTAATTAAACCAACATCACTTATGTAGTAAGATTTCTATCCTTAGACTTATATATGGCATATTTCTCAATAATTAAACTATTATTATAGGCCCTTTCTATTCATTGAGATTGTGAGATGTTTGGAGGCACACAAAAGTTAATTGATAAAGCATTGAACATAATGAAGCAAGCCACGAAATGGTTAAGAAGAGTGGGTAATTTATTTTTTTATTTTTTTTTTATAACAAGGAAATTTCATTCAACAAACTTATTACATAGAGTGATTGTTCTGGGTAGAGTAGTGCCTAATACATCTTTTTCAAAAGCATAAACAACAAAGCGGGGGAGTTGGAAGAGTGGGCAAGTTTCTTAACAAAGGAAAACATAAATGTGGGATGGAAGGGTAAAAATGTAAAAACAATAATGTTTTTAGTGTGAATAGACATTATTATGATTTTTGGGTTGTTGTGCCCAAAAGAAAATTTCCTATTTTACCAATTTTAAAAAATATATACGTCATAAAAACTACAAATTTAGATGATCGATCCACAATTAACATATATATTCGTTCTTAATGTGTCACGATCCAAAATCTTAAGGCGTGATGGCACCTACCTTAACCTACCTAGACAGTTAAGCCTGTACAATTCTATAAGGTAAATGCAGACAGTAATGAATTAGCGAAAACAAAAGAAAGTGCAATATAAAATCCATCTAGAAATCCACCCAAAAATCAATGTCATAGTGTACAAGCCTCTAATATACAGAATACATAGCCAAAAAGGAAACACATAAATCTCATATATCTAGGATTCTCAAATAGGATCTAATTCATAAATAAAAGAGTTCGGGCATCTGTTAGATGACAAACAACTACCTCAACTCTTGAACTAATAAGTTTCAAACTTGATCGAAAGGAAGGTGATCAAACCGTGTTGGACACTGCACCTACACAAGTGTAGAAAAAAAAGGGAGTGAGTACCAAATAAATAACAGATACTCAATAAGTATCCCTGACTTGACACTAAAACAACACAATGAAGAAACACCAACCACTCAAATCATCCCAACTACAATCCCCTAGACTTCGTGCTATGGATCAATAGAACACCAACAGTTTATAATGAAAATAAATAACAGATATAGGGCATAGAGGTAATAACAGTAATAAACCTTACAACAAAACCAGTAATGAATCAACAAAATCAAGATGTTCACCACCTCAAAAGTCATGATCCCATAGACACATTATCAACAAAATATTTTTAGTCAACTCAAGTGGCAATACTCAACTCATATCAAGTGTGTAATCTCATCCTTATACCATTTCGAAAGGCCACCTCTCTCGAGTCTATTTCATAACTCATGAGAATGCACTTCATTCATTGTGCCAACACTTCATAAGTGGAGTCCATAGAACCTCGATTAGTCTTCATTCCACAAGCTCACCCGCAGTAAAAATGGTACATTAGACGAAATCGATGAATTAACTCGTAGAGTGGATACTAATAAGAATAGACCAAGAAAACAATGCATCAATGTCAATCTCAACCATCTCATAGTATCGATTTCATCTAGATTCATCAATTCTTTTTCAACTTACCGTCAATAAGGCTTTTCTTGTTACTTTCAAGTGACCTCTCATTAAAATCTCAAGAGCATATAATTTATCTAGCCATCTCAGGCTCACAACGTCTTTCAATTTATTTAATGAATGAGGTAACAAATATCATAATAATGTATAAATAGGCACTATAAATACATGTGCTCACAAAGTAGAGAGGCAAAACATGCAATGAATCAATATATGTGAGATACAACAATTATAAGATGTAATGCATATAATTAGACTCAATATCATAACATTACCGACATGAACCTTGGCTAGTTGTATTTACATCACCATTCTTCTCATATTATAAAAAAGTCAGCGTGCTCCTTGACCCTTACCTTCATGTCATAGTAACGCCTGCACGAACCTTAGCCCTTACTTTCATATCATCAACATTTACATATCATAGCAATGTCGGTACAGACCTCATCCCTTGCTTTTATATCATCAGTAGTAATATATTTAGTAATGTCGGTATGTTCCTCGGCCCTTATCTTCATATCGTCAATTTTTTTTTTATTATAGCATTGCCGGTACGGACCTCAGTCTTTGATTTCACATTTTCATAACCAATCCAATGCTAAGAGACAATAACAATTAAGCTTTAGGAATTAAGAAAATTATGGCATGACGAAGGTGAATAAATCAATAAGCCTCACATAGGCAATTAATTAAACACAATATCACAATGATTTAACAAAGGCCTCTCATGAGCATAATCTCAAGTAAGAAACAAATGAAATATAATATAACATCATCATGGGTTCCACAAGGTTATATCAATCCTTAATCAATAGAGATAGCAAAGCAATTAAATATTTACCCATTTTTTATTTCTTGGTTTTAACCCCACATGCTTGACTCTAGTGCCTGAGTGAAAATTCATAGCTACACCATACGGACACCCCCAAATAATCTCTATTACTCTCAATCACAAGTAAACAATACACAACAAGAATTCTACATAGCTTTGTAATAAGATCAAGCCTCCACTTGCCTTAAGAAAATGATAAAGTAATCAAGCGGGTGTTTTGCATTTGCATATGTCTCCAACTTTGTGAAATCTAGTAATAATGATTTCTTCATGATAAATCATGACAATCAATACCCATAAAGAATACGTTAACTTGGATCCAAAATTACTCTAAAAAATACAAACCAAAAATTATTTTCAAAAATTGAAAAGATTTCATAAAATTCAAGTCACTCATAGCTTGGGATTCTAAATATCAAGTTTAAATCGCAATGTGGGTTCATTTTCATAGCCCAAGTAGCAACTTTATTCATAAAAGTATGGATATAAAACCCCCAAGGTGATTCTTTCAAAACATAAGAAATAAAGATGAACTCATGTTTTTGGAATTCCATAAATAGTAGGTGTTTTGATTGAAAATCTTACCTCGGGTGTTGAATCTTTGAAACTTGTTGTTTGGATCTCCCTAATGAAAAATATATCTTCTAAGGTGATTAACGAGGGTGTGGGAGCATGAAAAATGAGGCTAAAATCGTGCAAGGCTTAATTAAAAATAAGGGAGTATGTGAAAGTTCCAAATTGCCGTTCATTAAAGCTGTTAGAAAAGCCAAAATTTGGCTAAGTCTTAGGCGAAGGACAGAGACACGACCTGTGCACCCTTGATACTATCCGTACCACCCCTAGGATTGCTCGTGGTGATGGGCTATGACCCTAGGCATGGATCGTGGGACTAGGTATCGAAATCGGACCTCTCCTCTTTCCTATTTTTTCTCTAACTTTCGTTTGGACTTTCAGAACTCATCCGGGACCCTATAAACACAAATCCTATATTAGTTTTATGTGTAAACGATTACGGGGATCCGAGGTCTTCGTGACCTGATATCCCTAATTATCGGTAAAGTGCAAACTTTGTTCTGAAGTATCAAAACATATCGAGAACTCGTGAAACACTATCCAAATCATTTCTAGATCAAATTCAACCTCCCGAATCTAAGGTAATTGAGAATTTTTGAATCTGAGTGCTAAATCATCAAATATTTACCAA
>JBDJHY010000014.1:719911-738213 GCA_039654485.1 Withania somnifera | reverse complement strand
TCTTTTGTGATCTACCAAGAATATGGTGCGAGCATCCACGATTTGGAAGTAAGGGATATGCTATAACCCCCACTCTCTGGCATATGCTCCATATTCTCAAAAATCATCCTAATTGGAACACAAGCACCAAGGCTGTTTGTTACCCATCAAAAAAAAAAGGCACAACGGAGCTTCTGTTATAAAAGAGATACTGCTAAAGTGAACAGACTAGCATCCACTATAAACCTATAACATATCGAGCACAGAGGAACCACAAAGAAACACCCGACCTCCGAAGTTCTGGCCATGGGTCATTAAGCCGTAGATCATCTAGGAAATGGTCAGGCTTTGATTCAATTACTGTATGTTCCTGCAGATAGAAGGAAAAAATGATTAATCCAAATGATATCACATTTGATAAGAGCTCTATCAAACAAACACATTTTAACTTCTTTGCTCATTCATTGTTTCACTCTATTCCTATGCCTTGAAGTCTTTTGCTACAACAGATCCTGATATTAGAATGAAATAGATCCTCACAAGATCCATGTCAATGGTAGTCACTGTTCTGGACCCACAGTACTATCAATACAGGATTTCACATTTACATCAGTCCTGAATAGCAACTACGCAGCATTAAGATTACCTTCACACTGATCCTGACAAGACCCATGAGGCCATATGATCGTGCAAATATTAAAATGATATTGGCTTCCCGACAGATTCTGTCCAACTTCACCATAGAGTCTTCAACCAGCTGAAATAGAACAAAAAAGCGTCAAACGGAATTGTGAGAAATTCCAGTGCCGCTGCTATCTCCTGATAGACAATTAGCCATGTTATGCATTTAAATAATCAGTTGAAAGCTAGATGGAAAAGGAAATCAATTGTTCTTTTTGTTTGAACCTTTTTGGTAATCTTGGGTATCGACATACTAAGTAGAAAAGAAATGTGTTGAAATGATTGTAGCTCATAAACTGCAAGTCAAGAGGTATAGACTCTTCAAATTTCGCTTGCTACCAGTAGATAAAAGTTTCTGGAATTCCTCCAGTCATAAAAATAAGGTAGACTACATAAATAGTCAAGCATGAAACTGTAACCAAAATTCTCTCAAAATAAATAAGGAAAAAAATAATGCAATTGGGTGCATGTACACTAATTAGACTTTATGAGGGAGTATCTATATATATAGGACAATCTAATATTCGGAGACAAGTTTCTCTAAAATACTTTCATATGCATCAAAAAATAAGAAAAGAAGATGGGGATACTGTATGACTTCTTTCTTATGGGAGAATATCTAATTAACACTAACACATGATATTTGCCTGATGAGAGACTATCTAATTAACACTTTCATGTTACAGAATAACCAAAGAAATGTAATAATGTAAAGCAAACATGTTCGATAGGTTTGTTTTACCATATGCAGGAGTTTTATGATAATAAACATTGAGTTAAGAAAAGTGGGAATGCAGAATCATGCCAAGATCAAATTATTTTTATGAATACAAGATAATTTGAGTCTCCAGACCTGTGTAGCTATGACCAAGGTAAACTGAGAAAAGAACGATGGATTCGTCTCAATTAGTTCCTCCGGATATTCTTCTATAAACTTGGCTTTTACAGCATCATTTAACTCTTGAAGGAATGCGCACACGCTCTCTGCCTTCGACTTTCCAACACTTGATTCATCAACTGCCATAAATACAAGAGAAAAATAAGAACATGGAGAAGCAAAGGCTTTTTAAAACTGTAGATGCATACGCATAACAGTGTACATACCCATAAAATTATTTCCAAGATCACCCACTTCAACCTTAGAACCATCAACAACGGTGATGCTTCCAACCCCACCAAGAACAAGATTTTTCAAAGTTTCAGAACCAGTTGGACCACAGTTAAGTAAGCAGATACTGGATTTCTCCAGTGCGGCTTGTCCTTGCTCACCCCATATCCTGCAAAACAGCTTCAGTATTATCTCTACCCCAACTAGAAATTTAATTGTCAACCATGTCAATGCAAATGAATGGTATATTTCAAGTTGGAATCTGCAACATCCATGAATATCCATAAGGAAATAATAGCCATATTATATAGAACTTTTTTTAATAAGCCAATATGCTATAAAACTTATCTGTGTCTCTGCCTGTGTATAGCTATTACTCCCTCCGTTTCAATTTGTTGGTCCGATTTTGACTTGGCACGGAGTGTAAGAAATTAAAGAAGACTTTTGAATTTTGTGGTATTAAATTTAAAATATGTAGAATATACCAAAATGTCCTTAATTGTGCGGTCTTAAACATGCCATGTGGAAAGTGAGAATTAGTGAGTTGCCAAAAAAGGAGAGAGGCATTCTTTTTGAAATGGACTAAAAAGGAAAGTCACACAAACAAATTGAAATGGAGGAAGTATCAGAAAGTTGTGAAAATTAAAGTCACACGTGTTTGAAACATTTGATCAATTTAACTTGGGTCATAAGGTAATGTCTGTGACAAAGGTATCAATGTTGTATGATACTAATCAGCCACTCCATGAGATAGCATTGCAAGAAAATTTAAAATGGTTGTCCAGAACCAAAAATCAACATCTTTTCTAATATAGACTAGCTCGGGGATTAGGATAGGAATGATCATCACTAATCCCTTCCTGATTGACCTTTTGTAATACAAAAAGAGACATGAAAAAAAAAAAAGGCAACACACACGTATCTTGACACACAAGGAAGAGCCATTTGATGGCTACACACAACTGAAATCAATGGAAATGAATTAATCTTTTCCAGAATTTACAGGTCATTCGAGATTTGGCCAAGTAAGGTGCAATGACAACCATAATAGCAGGGTCATCAAAGTCAACTGCAGTAACTCATTAATCATCTATGAAACAAATTTTCCAAAATGAAATTTCCATCTAAGCTTAATCAGATAACATTTTCACCTCTCTAACCAAGGAGAGACTTCCTCTGAAAAATCCTTTAAAAATACATGACTTGCAACAAGAACAGCTTTTTTGTATCCAAATATATAAATAAGAAGCTCTCTAAGGCTCTTTCCTGAGGAAAGCAATCCAATGGAGTCAACGTTAGCCATCGTTTAGCACTAAGAAATCAAAGCAACTTGACAGAGCAAAGTTACATCGCTTGAATCGTGTGAACATCCTAATGTAAAAGTCTAAACTAGTGGAAAAGTACACTGATAGAAACAGAAGCTTAATAATGGATAAAAGAGGAAGAAAATACAAACAGAGACAAGTATATCGTATCTAGGGAGTAATCAGAATAATCCTTCTGCGTATAAAAGATATTAAACATACCAACACATTACTGCATCTATTATTATATAATAGTTAATTATAACTACTTCAACTGCTTAAGATAAAGACTAATAACTTCGATTAGCCATAAGGAATTGCCACCAAGTAACTCCTCATAACAGTAAGAAACTGCTCACTCCTCCAAGTGTGAGATCCAGGAATTTGAGAAGATGCGGGTCATTATTTTCAGTTATCTTCCTTCGCTTCTTCCTCCTTGAATAAATATAGAAAATACACGCCTTATCAGTACACCCTTCCTGAAATGACGGCTTGTCCTTGAAGCGAAAATCACAAAATCATGCAGCTAAAAGATCATAATTTTCCCAATTAACTTCTTCAAGAGGTCGACCAACCCATTGAATCAATGACTCAAGCTACGGATTGGCAGTTGGGGGTTCCCAACGATGAGCCAGAACTTGTTCAGGTGAAATAATAAGCTCTCCTTCATCATTTAATGGTAGTTCTAGTGGCTGAGAAGCAGTATTATCAAAAGCGAAAAGCGCAAAAAGCTCTAAGGTCTGTTGGGGCTTAAATTGCAATTTTGCACAAATGTAGCATGGGCTTCAATAAAAAAAAAATGCAAAAGGAGCATAAATACAAATATTTTTATTCAGTCCAATACTAATAGTTATAAGTATTAATGACAAATATATGAACAAAGAAATTAAAAAGCAATTACGATAAAGTAAAATACCAATTGTTTAGTGTTGTCTCTTCAAAAGAAACTCCTTGACCAGGAAAAGTATGCCTTAAAAACTTGATGACGATAGTAAAGTGCACATAAAGCGAGACGAAGCGCTCAATACGGTTTGAGCCTCGCTTTAAGGCTTAAGTGCTCCTTTGATAACACAGTTGAGAAGTCGAGTCAGAAGAAATGGCTAATTGGAAAGAAGTTGTGTGTGTTTTTTGAGTAACACCTTGCAATTTATAAGTTTGTTTTCCCATTCAATTGGAAGATCAAAAAAATTTCGTCCAATTGGCTTGTAGTATGTTCAAGGATGCTAGCCATTGTATAACCAGCACCATGTCTCCCTCACCAAAGGAAAAAGGGAAGAAATCGTGCCTTATGATCAAGTTAGAAACCTCTAATGACAGGTGTCTGACAAACTCTGTTGCATTTAATAACCATACTTAGGAATTGGTTGATCTTCCACTTGAAAATAAATCATCAGATTCGAAATGGATCTTTTTGAAAACTGATGGAACTATTGAGAGATATAAGACAAGACTTATTGTTAAAAGTTATAGACAAAAGAAAGGCCTTGATTATTTTGATACATACTCGCAGTCGACGATAATAAGAATAACATTTATTCGACTGTTAGTAGTATTTCGGTAGTATATGGTCTTGAAATCCATCAAATTATTGTGAAGACAATTTTCTTAAATGGAGAATTGAAGGAAGAGATTTACATGAAATAACATGAGGTTTTTGTGGTTCTAGGTAAAGAAAGGAATGTGTGCAAACTTGTTAAGTCGCTTTATAGATTAAAACACACACCCAAACAACGCATGTAAAATTTGACTAAATAATGTTGGCAAATGAATTCAATATCAATGAATGTGACAAATGTATATTTATTAGAAACACTCTGAATCATCAAGTCAAAAATCATCAAGTCAATGTTTGTTTGTGTTGATGACATGCTTATCGTCAATAGAGACATTTCTAACATAAATGCTACTAAGTGAATACTGGCTAGCAAATTTGATATAAAAGACTTAGGAGTTGTTGATGTAATCTTAGGAAGTAGAATTCATAAAACTCATCCAGGTTTAGCATTGACACAATCTCAATACATTGAAAAAGTACTACAAGTTCAAGCATTTGAATTTGAATATTGCCAAGACACCAATGGATATAAGTTTTGCACTTCAAAAGAATGAAGGTAAAAGTTACTCATAATCGGAATGTGCAAGCGTATTAAAAAGTTTAATGTATATCATAAACTGTGCTATTAATAAAGTGAGTTAGTTCACAAGCAATCTCAATGAAACTCATTGGATGACAATAAAACAAGTTTTGGGGCATTTAAAACATATTTAAAATAATGCTTTACATTATGATAAGTATCCCGCAATGCTTGAACGATATAGTGATGTAAATTGAATGACCAGATCATCTGAAATTAATAACGAACTTGTCTTCCCATTAACAAATTCTACTTCCAAAAATCCTACTCCTTTATTGTCTCATCTGATCCCATTCCCTTCTCCGCTTAAATATTAGACCTATTCACCACTTAACTCAGAGAAACCAAACTTTAACATTAAACACACAAATTACACACTATTGAAACGGAATGGGCCTAAATATAGCCAATCTCAACTAGCTTGGGACACTTTGTAGTATATTGGGTATGTTGTTTTTGTTGCAATTTCGCGCAAATGTAGAATATCCCAAAAAAGAGAACAAGGCTGGCCAAAGGGTCAAGCTACTAAAGCCAAGGCTTTAGGCCCCAAAATTTGAGGGCCTATTTCTTTTCATATTGTTTTCGGTATCAGTATTGAATTTCCCACTTCATTCAATTTTGAGACACACGAGGACGACTAAAGAGGAAATTCCTCTCTACCAAGATTCTTTTCATTCTAAAGGATTGAACGTGATACCTCTAGTTAAGGGAGGATGAGGCCAATTCAGGATTTCTAGAACACACTACTAAAGAGGAATTGATCAATATTACTTTATCTAAATAATTAAAATTCAACCAAGTGCACCATTTAGCCTTCTTGTAGTATGAGCATCGGCAGTTAATATTATACCAATTTTAAAACATCTATACATAAAACACCTAATTTTACAAAAAGACTAGGGGTCACACGAACCATTTTTAGGCTTTAAATTCGCCACAGTATTGAAGCCCAGTTTTAACCTATAAAAAATTTATAGGTAATATGAGGTTGTTTCACGTGAAATTAGATTTTAGGCCACTTATTTTATTGAACCTCCCTATTGTTTTCGCATTTTTGCTGAATTTAATCCAAGAACTTTATAAGAGCTAGACGTACAGTTCAAATCTTAACAGTGACAAAAAACCACTAGGTGATTCTTTCCATCGATATCTTGAATTTAATCAAGGTACGCAAAAATTGGCCCCAACACCACGGTCATTAAAAAAAAAGTGCTAGACGTAGATTGATACGTACTAGCAATGGCATTCATAACGAGAACTGGAGGAAGAACAAACATACTAAAGAATTCACCTGAGCTGACGATCGTATTTGACTTTGGGTTCCGCCATTGTTGTTGTATTAGGAGAAAAATTCAGCTTGCTTTATACGCAACAGAGTGTGAAATATAGAGAGACTGAACAAGTTAGAACTGGGATTTATTTTATATTTTTATTTTTTCTGAAAGAGAAGAAGAAAGAATTGAAATTTTTCATTTTTGACATTGTTATGGACCGGGTAAGTTTACTTTAGGCCTCATGGGCCTTGACCAGGTCTGGACTTAGCGAAGTGCATTTGTATCTGATCTTAGGCTCCGTTTGGTCATAAAAGATTCAAGTAGGTTTTGGGGGGAAAAACTTGACAAAAAGTATTTGATTTTATATTGGCACAAAATCTTGTCAAAAATTTCAACATCTAAAAAATTAGAAAATTGTGATTTTAGGGTTAAAATTTAATTTTTGAAATTTTTATGGCCAAAATCTTAAAAAATAGATTTTCAAAAAACTATGGTCAAACACATGCTGAAATTCCACCCAAAACTTTATTCAAAAATGACAAAAATATTTGAAAATTTATGGCAAAATGCTAGCTTAGGACTCCAATTTAAGCCGTTGTCAGCTAGACAAATTCTGCATCGCAGTGAAATAGGAAAGATCCCTTTAAAAGCCACAAGCAAGCTGCATATCTTTCTTCTTTTTCCGTCATTGAGTTTAAAATTAACATGAACTTAACTCGAACCATCGTGATCATAGTTGCAAAAAATTTGTGCTTAGGAGTTTGCATTGATATTGCTACTTGAAAATATAAAATTACTGGTAAGAGAAAATAGTACTTGAACTTCAGTTATTTATGACTGATTATATATATTTTTAAATTAAATTTAAATTATTTTATCTTTTAAAAATAATTTATCTATTTTCACAAAATAGAAATAAGTTTATATACATGTCAGGGTAATTGTGAAATTTTACTAAATCTATTGGTGGGGTAGCCAATTTGTATGAAGTTAAATCAATATATGATTATGTTTCAGCTATCTTTGCGTGAAGCTTATACAATATATGATTAAATTTCTAGCTATTTTTTACATAAAGGTTGTATGTGACCGAACTTCAATCAGTTTTAATCCCTTAATTAGATACATTTTTAAATAAAAAAAATACTAGAAATAAATTAAATAAGAATATCCAAAAAGGAAAAAGCTATTGAGTGCAGTTGCTACGGTCTGGATAGGGTAAGAAAAACAAGTATTACTAATATGTTTTTATATTACATCTGCAAAAACAATCTTTAGAAAAGGCTTAATTCATACAAATCTTGGAAAAAAGGTTTCCTGGAATATATTTTATGCGAAATGAATTTAAATTAGTTAAATCTCAATATGAATATGCATTTCACTTCCTGCAGAATAACTTTTATAAGTTATTTATTTGTAATAATTAATTAATTAATTAATATAGATAGATAGTTATAAACGTGCTCAATTGATATCATTTATGAACGTTTCAAATGAGTCTTGACACCATTTTATTTCAACAATTTTCATGAAGTCAAAATTTAAATTCCTAGTGAATACTTTTGTTCTATCAGACCAAACCTTTCAACCATTCATGCAAAACATATATATATATAAATTATTTTCGTTTTTTATGGGCTCAATGTTGTATTTAGTTAATCCTATAAATTAATTTCGTTTACAATAATATGTATATTTAAGTCTTAATTTAAATGTATTAGTTTGATTAAATACAATCTAAAATATAATGAAATTTTTTATATGCTATTTCATGTGTTTCAGTTTATGTGACATTGCTTGAACTTGAAGAAGCAACTAAATTGTATATGTGTTTTATAAATATGTCAAGTTGTTAACTGTTATGATCTACAAAATTGTTTGCGTTGTTTTTAAAATATATATATTGCTCCCTTGTCTCAACTTATATGATTGAGATAAAATTTGAAGAAACAATTAAATTTCTATTATAATAATTAAATTACTTGCGCTTATTTTAACTTGTTTTATAACAGTTCAAAAAAATTTTAAAGGTATGTTTTAGAAGGGTTCTTATTTCAATGAATATGGTTTTTATTTATTCTCTGAGATTTTGAGTTAGAGTTTTTTAAAATACGAAAAAAATTAAAACCTAAAAAATACATTTAATAATGCACCTCCGTCTCGATTTCAAGAGTCAGTTAAATTTCCTATATGTCTTTAAAAAATTTAAATTATTAATTATTGTGATATATAGTACTTTTTACGTTATTTTTATATTATATATGCTACTTCCTCTATCGGAAAGTTTGAGAAGCTTATTTGTAATTTTTCAAAATTGACCCTAAGTTCTTCAAACTCCCATTAAGTTTGAGCAGCTTATTTGCAATTGCTAAACATAGGGTACTTCCTCCGTCTCAACTTCGAGAGTCAATCGAATTTTCTAAAAGTTTTTGAACATTTTAAGTAGTTAATTATTGTAATTTATAGTAATTTTATGTCATTTAAATTATATAAGTTACTTTCTCTATTTGAACCTGTCTCAATTTCAAAAGTTAACCACTTTTTTTTTGTATATCATTTGAATATTTTAAATTACTAATTATTATATTTATAATATTTTTAAGTTATTTTAAATTATATATATGTTACTTCCTCGATCCAAAAGTCTGAGAAGCTTATTTATAATTTTTTAAACTTAACCCCGAATTCCTTAAACTTCTACTTAGTTTGAATAATTTATTTGTAATTACAAAAACATAGGGTATTTCATTTGTTTCAGGACTCAATCAAAATTCTTATTTGGCTTTTAAATATTTAAGTTGGTAATACACTAATTTATGACATTTTTACATTATTTTAAATTATATATGTTACTTTCTATATCGGAAACCATCTTAATTTAGAGAGTCAATCAAAATTTCAGCCTTTTAAATACTTTAAGTTGTTAATTATTATGATTTAAAGTAATTGTTATGTTATTTGTTAAAAAATCCAATTTATAGGTCACCTCTAGAGTTTCATGAATCAATTAATTTTCTTATTATGTCTTTTAAATATTTTAAAAATAATTATTGTGATTTATAAGATAAATATTAGTAATTCTAGAAAAGTAGAAGGGAGAATTGGTCATTTGAGCCGGGCACTGATAGAGTTTCGCGAATCAATTAATTTTTTATTATGTCTTTTAAAATTGTAAAAGTAACTATTGTAATTTATAATAAATTTTTATAAATTTAAAATTTTAGAGAAGTAGAAGGACGAAATGGTTAATTATTGAAATTTATAATATATTTTATAATTTTTAGATAAATATTAATAATTATAAAGAAGTAGAAAGACGAAATAGTCATTTGGACCAACCAGCTAGCCCTAAGTTGATGCTCCTTCTCTCTTTTATATATACTAGTTTAATGAATGTGCTTTGTGCATGTACCCATATTAGATTATATAATATATTTTTAAAAAACTCGATGAATAATTTAATGAAGGGATTCAATAATAATAGAAAAATCAAATATTTTATCTTATATAAAAGAAAATTCATTTAATGTAAGATTGAGATATGTTTGACATACTCTTTAAATTCTTGGTTCCCACTTTCGATTTCGACTTTGACAAGCAATCGTAATTCAAATACCAATCTCAACCAGTGTTTCTACAACTCCTAATTGAGGACCCAACTTTAATTTTTGAACTGAGACCTAACCTTGAATTGGGACTCGATCTCAATTCAAGACCCGACCTTGACTCTCGATCTGAGATATGACCTCAACTTTTAACCCATAATTTTGTCCCTAAATACAATTCAAGACCTGACTCTGACTCTCGATATTAAACTGATCCTGAATCGAAATCCATCCTCTACCATTAATTAGCACCTGACTATGACACCCCCACTCAAGACTCAATCTTAACTTTGATTCTTGATTTGGGATTTGTACCCTGACTCTCGACCCGAGACCCAATCTTGACTCCCAGTTTGGGACCCTGATCCGAGACCTAACCTTAATTTTTGACTTGGGATCCAACCCTTGGCCTCTATTACTATCCCAAATCCAAACCTTGATCGAGGATATAAGCCAGGACCCAACCTAGATTCTTGATCCATCACTCGACCCGACTCCCGAATAGAGACATGACCCAATATCGAACCCTGATTCCCTACTAGAGATCTAACCCCAATCTTAAATTTTTATTTAAGAATCGATCCTGACTCCCGACTTAGAACTTGACCCCAACTCAGGATCTGAATCTCGACTCATAATTCGACTTCGACACTAGACTTAGAACATTACCCGAGACTCAAACCTGATTATTGATTCTTCACTCGAGAGTCTATTTCGACTCCTGATTCAAGGCTCGAACCAAGGCCTAATTTCGACTTTGATTCTTGACTTAGACCTAACTCTGACTCCTGAATTAATATTGGGGTTTGGGTTAGTAATCAAGTCCCGGATCTGTACGCAAGTCAAATTGAGACTGAACACAAATTGATTTACTTCCTGGTGCAAAATTATTGGTTGTAAATGATTTTTTTAATAAAAAAACTTAATTCTAATAGATCTATAGATAAATATAAAGTTCTTTTAGTGGCTAAAGGATTTTAAAAAAATATTGATTATTTTGATATATTTGCATCAGTGACTAAAATTTCTTCTATTCAAATTTCATTTTCTTAATTAGCCTCTATTCATAAACTTTTTATTCACCAAATGGATGCAAAAAAAGAGTTCTTAAACAATGATTTAGAGGAAGAAATATATGGTTTAACCTGAAGGGTGCATTACTATTGGACAAGAAAATAAAGTTTGTAAATTAATTAAATTTCTTTATAGCATTAAACAAGCTTCTAAACATTGGCATGATAAATTTGATCAAGTTTTAATAAAAAAATGATTTTTTTTTGTTAAAGTGGATAAATATGTTTATACTAAAGTGATAGACAATAATTATGTATTATATGCTTATATATTGATGAAATGCTTATATTAGGTACAAGTTTAAATATTATGGAAAGTACAAACTATTTTTGTCTGCTAACTTTGATATGAAAGATTTGGGTGAAGTAAATATGATACCGAGAATTAAAGTTGTAAGGAGTGAAGATGGTATAATGTTAACGTAAGAACATTATGTTGAGAGACTTCTTAACAAGCTTGAATGTTGGAAGGTAACTCCAGTAGTCACTCACTATGATGCTAACTTTCAATTGAAAAAGAATAATGATGACCCAGTTACTCAGTCTTAATATGCACAGATTATTAAGAGTCTAATGTATTTAATGAATTTTATTAGGCCTGATATAGCCTATTTTGTGTGTAGGCTGAGTAGATATACTCATAATTTCAATAAAGAGCATTGGTATGCATCAATGAGACTCATGAAATATTTGAGAGGAACCATGGAATATTTTAAAATTTTAATGGGTCGTTTAGTAGTTAGTTAGAGTTATGTAGATAATAATAATAATATATGTATTAGCTATGCAGGTATTAGTAATACAAGTATTAGTTATCTAGGTATTAGTAATGCAGGTTAGTTATATTGAATTTGGTTATGTATAAATTATTTATTTGAATGTTGATTTGTTATATTAAATTAATAAATTATATATTTTTTAAAAATTAAATATGTGTTTACAATTTTATGAGTATTTAATTAAAAGATAACAAGGGTGAATTTGTCATTTTTAATTTTATTCATCTATTAATTATCCATTTAGTCCTTAATCCATCTTCTAGTACGCATAAAATAATATATCAATTTTCTCATAACTTATATATGTATTAGTTATGCGGTTTTTCTATCTACCTGTCAAGCGTTGTATTAATTTTATGGAGGAATAACTTATTTCTTATCCACCTACCAAACGTCATATTAAATTTATACACGAATACCTTATTTTTATTCACCTACCAAACGATGTATAAATTATACATAATTTAATACATGAATAAGGTAGACCTTATCCAACTACCAAACGACCCTTAACTACTCACGTACTAAAAATTGCTTTTGATTGGTCTAATAGTGAGGTTGTTCCCACAAGTCAGGGACGACTCTATGTGGTTTAAAATAACGCACTCGTCTAAGGTCCTCAAATTTGAGAGGACTTATTTTTTTTTAAATAATAATAAGTAATAGATATTTTTAAAATAAATTAAATATTATTTATAAAAAATATAAAGAATTTATATAAGAGAAAAAAAACATATTAAAAGAAGTTTGACACAATTAGGATATTATATCTAAAGAAAGAGTAAATGGATTGACTATAATAAATTTTATTTATAAATATTAATTTTAAGGCCTTTATACGAATTTGGCTTTAGTCCACAATTACGTTTGAGCCGCCCCTGTCAGAAGCTATCAACTCTTAATACTATATAGTTTATTAGACTGAATGTTGTTTTATTTTCTATTATATAAGAAACGGTTGAAGTAGCTGAAGCAGACACGAGGTAAATTTGCTCTCTTCAGCAGCTTGTTTTTTTTTATTTTTTTATTTTTTTTAATCTACTATATATTTAAAAATTATATAAATAGTATTATAACTTACAATAATTAACAACATAAGAAAATTTAATCAACTTTTAATATTTTATCGCTGTCAAATAAAATAAAATAAAAAAATACTACTTATCTTATAAGAGAGAGTAAGATATATTACTTAAACTTTATTTATAAGTAAAAATTACGTAAATAGTATTATAAATCAAAATAGTTAATAATTTAAAATATTTATAAATCATATAAAAACATTGTAAATTGTAATAACTAACCATATAACATATTCTAAAAATGTCTATTAAATAAAATTTACTTAATTTTTAAAATTATATTTTATATGACATAAATTAAAATAAAGCGGAGTTGTTATCTATTGAATCCATCATGTCTAGTTTTATTAAGATGGCACTTGCCAGCCAATCATGACTACCGTACCAAGACTTTTTTTTTCCTTTTGAAATTTTCTATAACCACTTCATATGGAGGTTTGATTTGGTTCAAGCCACCTCCTTTAGATGATAAGGTGAGTGAGAAATTCAAACCATAAAAGTTTTTTTTTTTTTTTTTTTTTTTGTTGTACTATTAAGGATATTGCATTGCTCAATTAAAAAAAAAAAAGAAAAAAGAAACAAACATATTTACCTTGATCTTGCCATATTCCTATTCAAATCACATTTGTTAGGATGTCCATGTACTTGCTAGGGACAGCGACTTACGTCATGATATCTTAAAGAATTAATGAACCTCTTAATTTTATTGGAACATTACACTTAAATACTTAAATTAAGTTATGTTTCAATTAAATATTTTAATTTTTAATAAAGTATTTAATTTAAATATTTTTAAATTTTTTATGTATATTCTTAAATCGATCATATAAAATATGTCATTTTTTAAAATTATATGCATATTTTCTACATGAAGTTGGTGTGTAAAATTTAAAAAGTTGATACATTTTATCTGATTAATATAGCTATTTAATAAACGAGTATAAATACGCAAAAAAGATTTTTAAAAATTTAAACTAAAAGTGTCTAATTAAAATACTTTATTAAAAGTTAAGTTGTTCAAATAAAATAAAACTTAATTCGAGTATCTAAATAAAATATTTTGAGAAATCTAAGGCGCTATCTAAATTAATAAGTTAATACTCCATCTGTTATAAAAAGCATGACGTATTTTGATTCTACGCAAAGGTTAAAAAAAAAAGATTTTTTAATCTTGTTATCTTAAATTAAAACTGAATCAAATATACCCCAAAATATTTTTTTATTTTGTAATCTTACACATATGATATAAAAAATTAAAATAATAATATTATAAAATAATTCAAAAAAAGACATGTCATTGTTTTTAGAACCGGGAATTACTAGTTATCTTATTTCAAGTTTTTCCTAAATCAAAGAATGATAAAGATTCTTCCAAGTGTCTTAAATTCAAGAGTGTGGTAAGTATTGTCAAAGCACAATACTTTTAGAAGAAGCTAAATGTCGTATGTAGCCAAGAAGTGAAATTAATCCTCCGTACTAGTTTCATTATAAATGAGACAGGTCAAAAGTTGAGTTAAAATGATCACCACTGACTCATAATTGGACCCTTATAGTTGTTAGAATATTTGAATTAAATTCTGTTTTAATTTGAATATCTTAATTTTTAATAAAAGTATTTTAATTAGTACTTGTTATTTAAATTTTTAATTTTTTTTTGCATGTATTTGCGTTTGTTTATTAAATAGGTAATAAACTAAATAAATTATATCATCTCTTTTAATTATATATAATTAATTTTAAGAATAAATTTTACTGAATTTATTATAGCGATTAAAAAAATACGTTTATGGCTTCAATTGAAATAGTTTAAAATGTTGAGATGGTTGATTGACATATAAGTTAATTTAAATATGTAAATAAAATATTGGTGCGGCGAAATACAATATGATATGGCCGTGGCCCATAAGTTTTGTGCTTCTCAATCAATCTCAACGCCCATAAAAGTTATAAGGATTAATAGTAATAACAAAGGGAAAGCACAGAATTCTTATCTTGTTGGCGTCCATCTGGATGGCGACGAAAGCAGAACTTGTTTTCATTCCTTCACCGGGAGCAGGCCATCTCATCTCCGCAATTGGAATGGCAAAGCTCATTCTCATTAGAGATGAAAGGCTCTGCATCTCTGTCCTCATCATGAAGCTTCCCTTGGACTTGGGTAGTCAACCCTACATCCAACACCTCTCTTCTACACCCCAACCCCGCTTGCAGTTCGTAGACATCACCATTGACGATGAAACTGCTTCTGGTTTCTTATCAAATAAGGACACCTTCTTCATCAACTTCATTCCAGCTCACAAACCAAAAGTAATTGATTTTGTTCATAGCACCAGTTTTTCTAAATCCACTCCGGGGTCTAATTCACAGCTTGCAGGCTTTGTTCTTGACATGTTCTGCACCTCTATGATGGACGTGGCTAATGAATTGTGTGTTCCTAGTTACATTTTCTTCACATCAAATGCTGCTTTCCTTGCCCTCAGTTTTCATTTTGAGTCTCTAAAAAAGGAACACCATATGGACACCTCCAAGTACAGGGATTCTGATGAAGAATTAATAATCCCTGGTTTTGTGAACCCGTATCCTACAAAATACTTGCCTAAATTGGCAACTGATCAAACAGAGGCGACGACTATGTTCTTCGATTGGGTTACTCGCTTCAAAAAGACCAGGGGTATTTTGATCAACACCTTTGTTGAACTAGAACCTTTTGCTCTTCAGTCTCTTTCAGTTTCAGTTCCAAAAATTTATCCAGTTGGTCCAGTGGTAAATCTTAAAGAGGAAGGTCACGGTCGAAACAGCCAATCCGAAATAGAAAGCATCATCCAATGGTTAGATGATCAGCCAGAGTCGTCTGTTGTGTTTTTGTGCTTTGGTAGCATGGGAAGTTTAGATACTGAACAGGTCAAACAAATAGCAGCTGCACTAGAGTGTAGTGGTTATAGGTTCTTATGGTCCTTACGAAGACCACCACCAAAGGGGATAATCGAGTTGCCTAGTAATTACGAGAATGTTGAGGAAGTGTTACCAGAAGGATTTCTTGAAAGGACAAATTCGGTTGGGAAAGTGATAGGATGGGCACCTCAAGTGGCAATACTATGTCATCCATCACTGGGTGGATTCGTATCTCATTGTGGATGGAATTCTGTACTCGAAAGCTTGTCTTTCGGGGTCCCAATAGCTACTTGGCCTCTCTATGCCGAACAACAAATGAATGCATTCGAGTTGGTTAAAGAATTGGGGCTAGCAGTGGAGATTCGGATGGACTATTTCAAGGACTTCGAGGGGAAATATAAGCCTGACTTAATTGTGGGTGCAAAGGAAATTGAAAGTGGCATACGACAGCTGATGAACCAGAATGAAATCAGAAAAAAGGCCAAGGAGATGAAAGACAAAAGCAGTGCAGCCATGATGGAGGGTGGTTCCTCTTATGCATCTCTTGGGCTTCTAATTGAGGATGTCATTAGTAACATTTCTTGATCATTTTCTTCCACAATAATGCTCATTGGCTGCTCTATCTTTAAATAGTTTCTATTTGTCAAGAAAAAGAACAGAAACAAAGTGTGAACGTCTCACACAAATGTTCATAGACTATAAACCCTGTGAAGCTGGTATATCTGTTTAGAGACTGTTATCAATAACTAGTTAACAACTACCATTTATGTATTACACTTGCACTTCTTTTGGCTGAGTACATCATTGTTCACTAAACTTAAATAAATTTCATTCAAACACTAGAATAATAATTCGTTTTGATATATCATTAAAAGAACTGACATATTTCATGTGATTATAATAGATTCTAGAGAACACACACAAACGTTTTCAAAAATTCAATTCAAAAGTATGTAATAAAAATATTTTATTAGCCCCGGAATGGTGATTTTAGACAAGTGAGGCTGTTGGTTCGCTTACCTGAGTTGTCGTTGCTTTTTTGGGGTGTTGGTTGGAGTTCTAGTCTTTTAGGCCTAACTGTTGACTTGATCAATATTTTCTCGAAACGACGTCATATCCCAATTTCAACTGTGCCTTTGAGTCCGGAATGTCGTTTCAGGTGCGTGTGCATAGTTCATTTGCGTAATTCGGACTCCGAACGCATTTTGAGTGGTGTTAGGAGACTTTCTCTTCTTAGATGTTTTGTTGTCAAAACTTGTATCTGGTGCAAGCTAGTTTGTTCATCACAATCCCGGTGATACCCCGCGCGATCCCGAAGCATTGATTTTCCTCTGTTCATCGCGATTGCGGTGTTGCCTTACGCGATCACGATGCCTTCCCTCTTCTCCCTTCTGCGTGATCGTGGCCCTTCCCCACGCGATCGCGATGCCCATAATTCTTTCCTTGCGCGATCATGACCTGGCATTATATAAACCTCCTCCTCAATTTTTCAGTTCATTTCATACAAATATTTCTCTCATTTTGAGTGGTTAAATATGTGTTAGAATTCCATCAAAAGTTGGAGGAAGTTTATCAAAGTTTCCCCTTGCTCTTCCCCTGGTTAGTAAGCTATTTTCTCTTCGTAATTTGCACAAACTGGAGGTTTTTCGCCATTGTTAGCCCCTAATTCAGTTGATGCCTTTTTTTCTTAATTTTCAGTTGAATTATTATCCGTTTATGGTGCACTTAGTTGGATTGCACTCCATGATCGCATTGAATTTCAATTCCAGTGCTTATAATTTCCGTCTTAACTTCTTGGAATTATGCAACATTTTGCACTTTGATCAAACATCTCTCGGCTATTTTGAGGCCCTTCCCGCACTCTCGGACTATGCTCATTTTTGGAGCATGGGTTCCTAGTGATGCCAAGGACCCTGTGGTGAAGTTTGCTTTTGGTTTCAGCTAGCGAGGCCAGCGAGCTCATTTTAGGCCCAATTTGAAATTTATTTTAAATAGAACCATTAGACTCGTACTAATCCCTGGATTCTTATTTCACCAGTTTCGGAGCCATTGGAAACCGTTTGCTATCATTCGGGTTGATATTTGGATTTGTAACGCGTTAATCATCGATCTATATGTAAGCTCGATAGGGATTTAGCTGAGTGTATAACTTTCATAATTGTACTGATAACATCCGTGGGTTAGGTTTCTAGGTTGTTATCATGTACTTGAATCGCTTCTTCGTCTCGTTTCTGTTCTTTCCCCTGATTGGGGCTCGGTATAATACGACGTTTGTGACTTAGTATTAGCCTCGTGATGGCTTTAGGGTGACTCTGGAAGTAGTAGAATGCTGATGCGTGGGATGGTTTTGGGTTTTGCCCTTGGGTTTGGGTTGGTCTATTATGCTGCTAGCT
>JBDJHY010000014.1:608673-619906 GCA_039654485.1 Withania somnifera | reverse complement strand
GTAGTAAGTTAGTAGGTAGTAGTCTGTTGTCTTGTCATATTAGCAGTCGTACTATTGCTCTGTAGCATCGTTTTCTTCAATTGTTGTTATTACATGTCGATTCCTCATACCTCAATTATCGTATTGTTTTATTGAAATTTATGTTCTGTTGCTATCTGCTATTTTGTTGTTATCCGATGTTTTTGTACACCCATTACTCTATTTTTTCTCGAATTCTTTGGAATATATTTCTTTGAGCCAAGGATCCATGAAAACAATCCCTCTTCCTTACACCCTATCCTCCCAAAACCTAGGACTATGCTAGGTATGTTGTATACAAGTTAATTATAATTACAGGAAAAATAAGGAACATGCCTCCGCAGTGTCCTCACTGCTGAAAGTTCCTCCACTTTTGGGGGTGGGGTAAGAGTTTGAGGAGGGGGGAGACATCTAATGTAATTGTCTTCATCACGTAGATGCAAAGCTCAAGCTAGTATTGAAGCTACAATCATGTGGCACTGCATAGAGAGTGTGGAGATGTTGAAACTTCTCTAATCCAATGGACAAAGACATCTGCAACGCTGTCCCCCATAGTATATTTAGTAAAATCTAGTGCAAAAACACCGCCAAAAATAAGCTCAAACCTTACTAGATAGAAACCAAAAGCCAATCCAGCAGAATTTGGTTTCAATTATCAAGCAATTATACGAGAAAAGACTGGAGATTCATATAAGCTCTGAAGTCGATCAAATTAAATGAGTTCCCACAGTTCAATACCCAAAAGAAAGTCAAACCTTTGTCATCCAATGAACTCAAGCAGCCATTATTAAATACCTTAATTTGTTCGGAAAACTAAAACTAGGCTAGAAAAAACATAAAGTCCTATCATAACCATGAATCTGATCAGCCATTACCAGCAACCTCATGTTTTTCCAAAGATGAATAATAAAATCAGCTAAGAGAACCTACAAGTCTCCATGTAAACTCCATGGATCATCAGTTGAGAATCCAAGAAACACCACATATTGTCCTACCACAACCATGGGAAAGCTTTAAAGTGTCTGATTTTAAATTATAGGAAAATCACACTTTTCATCCCTCTGACACATATTCTCACTCTGTCATTGCAGATTATTAGTTTGAATATTAGTTTTTAGCAAGGAAATCCTTCTTTGGGTATTTTTTTAACTATAAAATAAGAGTAACAGAAATATTCAAAGCTAAAGTACAGCCCGTCATTTCCCCAGTGCAGTCCTACCATCTCCAGTCAGCCCTTCACCTCCCAAAAATGAGGGGAGGAGGAGAAGGAAGAGGGTAGAAATAACCTCCTGTTATAAGGAGGCATGAAATCACCAAAGAAACAAGAAGTTTCAGAAATTAAATCATAATCCTCCATTACAACATTGAAAGAATACCTATGTACATCAACTCTAAAACTTGATCCTTTTTTCTTAAAGGACACCTTGTATCAGCTACGGCACAATTCTTATACTTAATTGTTAAACAATAGTTACCAAAATGCTGGATATTCTCCTAAACAGTAAATTTCTCTTAATGTTCACTGCAAACTGCATGAATTCTGAAATGATAAAAACAGAACTTACAAATACAGACCTTTAAATTCTGAGGTGTAAGAACACCCACCCGACCTGAGCATAACTCCAAGAAGACAACCTATCATCAACAATCCAGTATCGATCAGACTGATGTTCAACACGTAAAAAGGAGAGAAAAATATAGCGTGCACCACAGGCTGCTAGGTGATAATAGATTGTTAGAAGTACGACCTCTGGTTTCAAGAACTTGATCACTGCTTCAACTTCTTGGCAGGATTCCTATAACCATGCATAGTAAAGTTAAGATGATTATACACCCTTTATAACTCAATATGTTTTACAACATCTTTTTCTTTAATATGAATGACTAACTCGATAAAAGGTCGATATAAGTCACATATAAAGCTTCAACTTTTATCAACCAAAGCAAGATAAAGGAGAAAATAAGAAAGGCAAAGTATGAAAATAAAGAAAGAACATATTCATACAAGCATAGTTTGTATGAGGCATGGGAGCTTATTCAAGGTCACCTTGTGTAACTTCTTCTACCGTTAATTAACTTCTAGAGTATCGATCAGTTTCTTCCATTTAACCATGCACCAGCTGATGTTGAGTCAAATCCAAGCCTTCAACTATATCTAATTAAACAATGGTCATGAGATATCTAATAACCCTACGTTGTTAGAGCATCATCTAAAACTATCATTGATGACCTACCGATTCCATCTCTTCTATATGGAAGAGATGAATTGTATCGAAATACAATTCTAGCCTTAAGAAACCTTAAAAAGATTTTTTTTTAAAAAGCCTTGAGAAACCTTATGCATAAAATCTAAGTTGCGCGGACTTTCACTTTGATACACTAAAATACACTAAATTTCATGAACCCAAAACACAACCGTCGACATTTTTAAAGAGTCCGAACAACATAGCATAAAATAACTCTTGAAGTATGAATACTATAAAACACCTGGTGCTCCTCATAAAATAATGCTAGTAGAGTTACCAAGTAGTTGCAACAAACAAAATATGCAATTTCTATCACCTCCAACTCAACAAGCAAAACAAATATGCAAATGTTTACTCTTGTGCACCAAAGGGTGTTGCCTAGTCTGAGACAATGATGTCTCAGGTTTAAATCTCGACAGAGACAAAACACTAAGTAATGTCTTTCTATTTGTATGTAGCATTGATGAACAGAATTACATGCTACCTCATACTAGTGGGAGCTGGCTGGTATCCCTTGACATCAGCCGAAGATATAAGGTGATTTCTTCCTAATGTTATAGTCATCTTTAGATTCACTCAATTGTTGGTCCAATTTGGTGATTAATTTATGTGATCGCCAAGGTATTCTTTTTTACTGATCTCTTTTATTCCGATTGATTTTCTTAATTTTAAATAATTTTCTCTTTTTGTTGAACTCACTCTTGCTTGTTCTTGCTCTTCATCTGAAAAGAAAGAAAGATCTTTCAAATTTGAACTCGATTCTGGTTCATTACCAAATTCATTAATTAGAGTTAAACAAACTCATCATTTTTTGATGATAATGATTTTTTATCAACTGTATCCACTTTTTGCTCAAATTTTAGATAAAAAGATAATATGAATTCTATTTAGTCTAGCTCTTTCTTTCAAATTTTCTAGTAAAATATTATTTATGATGGAAGGCGAAACCCTAATTTTGATTGTTCCTCGATATGGTTCATTTAACAAAGGATCAAGCATTTTAGGCAAGCATTCTTCTTTAGTATAGTCATTAAACAATCTAATCCTTGTTTCGTATATCTTCGTAGGTAGAGTTTTACTTGATACCTATTGTGGGTGGAACCGTTAGGGTTCCTTAGAATTAGTCAAAAACACCAAGTGATTACTTTCCACCTCTACCATGGCTGGTGGAGGTGGTAGGAATGTCGTGGAAAGCTTGCAAACTGGTCCAAACACAATGATGCTATTAAAAAAAATATTCACTCTAGTACACTTTACTTTTTCACCTCTATTAGTGACAGCTAATTGTATGATTCCCAATAAACTTATAAAAGGATGAATATCAACTATTCTCACAAAATAAGAAAGTAGTAAATTTACCGCAGAAACGTGTGCAGTGCCAACGACATACACATCGCAAATGCCTCCTTCAGTAGAAGAATCACAATTCAGCATCATTACACTCCTCGATAATTCCTCCGGCAATACCTTCCTTTCATAGCTTTCGCCTTCACCTTCTACAATCCCCGTAATCACCTCTTCAACACTCACTTCCGAATTTGCACTTCCTCCATCAACGTGAACAAAATCCTCCGCCGCCGTCACCGGAGTCGCATCCATCTCCGCCGCCATACGCCTCCCGGTAACCGCAGCGGAGTAGGAAGTTTTAGACTTCACGGCGATCGATAAATGGCGACTGTGTGGTGAGCCCTTGAGTGAGTAAAACCGGTTTGAGTCGGCCGATTGAACAGGGAAACGGCGATGGTGAAGTGAACCGGTGAGTGAGTTGAACCGGGTTGACTCTGGCGAGTTGAGAAAGGCGAGTCGAGTTAAACGACGAAGCATTCAAATAACTTTTAATTTAGGATGTTTTAAAGTGTAACCGTTTTTGCGTGTGTGTATATATATACCTTCGTTTTGGACAGTGGAGGTGATGACACGTGGCAAAGGGATGCGATGTCAGTGTTGTTTTGTAATTTTTGTCATACCTTACCTTTGCGTTAAGTTTTGCATACTCAATCTGTCGAGTGGACACTGCCCCCGAAAAAAAGCAATGTTTTTAGTATCGGCCGAGCTTAGGGGTCGGGGTCAATGGGTCCGATCGATTGATCCGTACGTAAAAATTCAGTCGATTTGGATGATGTCATAATGATGTAATAAACATTTTAATATTATAAATATGTCATAATATATTTAATATTATAATTATAAAATCAGTATTTAAAAATTAACTATACAACTCCATGAAAGAGTTGAATATTTGGAAGATGAAATTTGGATATTGTCCCAAATTGACAAAAGAAGAATATATTTAAGTTGAATGTTTGGAAGATGAAATTTGGATATTGTCCCAAATTGACAAAAAAAGAATTCTTTATTATAATTTTTCTCTATTTAAGTTAAATATTTGGAAGATGAAATTTAGATAGTTGTTTCTTGTCGCACATCGACAATACAAGAATTTTTTAATGTAACTTTCCTTTATTTAAGTTGAATATTTGGAATAAAATGAAGTAACCCTGGTTTTAATAATTTTTCGGTGAATTTCTCATTTTTTAGTAAAAGAAAATTACAAATTATCCGATTTTTTCCGATTGAACCGAATTTTTTACCGGATTTGACCGAGTTTGATTGGATCATTAAATAAGGAGTTTTTTGCTTGGATCGGACCGGACTGGCGTCCGGTTCCCGAGTTAACTGGTCAGACCGGCAGATCCGAGTTTCACAACACTGAAAAAGAGTGGAGCGGAAAAATTCTTTCTTTCCTTAATTAAAAGTTTTAAATCTATACTTTCAATATGAATTTTTTTTATTTAGGATGCTTTTCCTGAATCAGTTCTATTTGATATGAATTTAAAATAATTAAATTTTAATATAAATATTAAATAATAAAAATTTGTGTAGCTATAATTTGATAATTTTGAGTCATTTAAATAGCAAAGAAGAGAAAGTAAATAAAAAAAATTTAATCATTAAAATTTACTTTCTCACTTTAACTTTATAAATAATTATTTTTCTCTTAATTTTTTAAAATAAATTTAATATTATTTTTAAAATATAATATCAATCTCAAAAAAGGGATTAAACCCATTCCACATCATTGCCGCGACAGCACCACATTGAAACATCATTGTGACATCAAACAACGCGTCCACCTTCATCTTTTATCAATCTTTTGTGAATATATTCCTCAATTATCCCTGATGTGTTTTATACAATATTCTGAAAGTTGTTGCTTAAGCAACTTCCTCTAGTCTATAATGCTTATTTTGATATTTCTTAAGTAGACGTGGTATCTGAATTTTGTCCAGTTGTAGTATAGCTTTCCCTGCCGGTGGAATGTCACTATAATTATTATATGATATATGTGTAGTACCTGCAAAACAAAAAAATTGCAAACAGGTTTCCCTCTCTGAAGGTGTGAGTCACCACAAGAAGTTCTTGAGTTTTTTCCATCAATTTCATAGTCCTCCTAATCACCATTGTTATGCTCCAAGGTATTTTCCAAATTCCATCTATAGCCCTTTTTAATGTGAGTGAATGTGTTTTTAATGTTACCGGTAATAATTTGTGATTAACACAATATTCTAGTCCTCTTCTCAATGTCATTGCCTCAGCTTCTAGAACTGTCTTTTCTCGTATAATTCTTCCTTCAGCATAGATGAAGCCTCCTGCTTCATTCGTGATGCAAAAAGCACTGGAACTAATTCCAGGATAGCCTTTACAAGCTCCATCTGAATTACACTTAAAGCCCCCTTTGGTGGGTAGTTGCCATTTAACCACCTTACAATCTATTAATTGAGTGTACCCCTCTAAGAATTGGACAATTTGGGGCCAGTTGTTAAAAATACCTCTCAACTATGAATATGTGGTGACGGCAAATATCTGAATATTTCTATGAATCTCTAGGACCATACTACTAAAAGACATATTTCCTCTATGAGTAATAGTATTTCTCATCTTCCATACTTGTCACACCACTATAGTTGAGATTATCTTTATCAAAGGCTTAAGTTTTGGGATTTCGTATGTGTTCCACCACTTATAAATTGTGTCTTTAAGTTGAATAAAAGGCCTAGATAACCCTACAGCAACAACTATCATTTTTCATACTTTACTGGAATCTAGACATCGTCACAAATAGATGTTCAAATGTTTCTATCTGGGAATCATTACAACAACAACAAGTGACAGACTCAGTTAATTTTTTTCTTACCAACACCTATCTAATAGGAATCCTTTTCTTACATAATATCCACATAAGAAAACACATTTTGAAAGGTACACCCTTTAACCATATGAAATTGAAAAATATCTTGCTTTACCTCTTCTCTTCTCACTTAATTCCATGCAGAGCTTACAGAAAACTTCCTAGAACTATTCAAATTCCACCAAGCCCTGTCCCATTCTTCATCATTTGCTTCTCCAGGCCCTCTAATACTTTGTACAATATGTGAAAAAATATCAGCAAGAAATAATTGTTGAAGTTTATGTTCATCCCATCTATTATGTCTAGTCAGCTGCCTTACCTCATCAAATTCTAGCATAGTAACATTAGACACAAGGAGAACATAGTAAAGTGCACCCAGTTGGGTTCAGTTATCAAACCAAATGCTAGCATGCCCACATCTAGGTTCCCACCAAATATCATGATCAAAGAAATCTCTAGCCTCTAGCCTCTAGCATGTGGTTCAAGTTTGTGAACCTTCTCTTCACTCTACCATCCGAGTCTTTTTTTTTTATTTATTAATTTATTAGTATTTTACTTACATAGACTTTTTTGTTTACATTATAGAAAAAGAAGGAGAGGCTAACTTTTTTATAGTATTTATTCCACATAAAATCAGCCCATAAGGATCTCTTTATTCTAAAGTTCCATCACAATTTTGCAAATAAGGCCCTGGATACTTCAAAAAATATCTAAAACCAAGACTCCCTTTATTCTTTGGTAAACAAACATCCAACCATGACACCCAATGTCTATTTTTTCCTTGTTCCTTAAAATTCCATAAAACTCTGGAAAAAATATGTGCAGATCATGAATAGCATATTTAGGAGGCATAATTGCTGATAACAAGTAAATATGCATACTTTACAAAACAACTTTGCCTTCAAATGATAATAATTTTCCTTTCCAAGCCTGCAACTTGTTCTAAAACTTTTTTACCAATTCAGGAAAATGGTGTTTCCTTTTCCTAACATGTCCAATTGGACAATCAAGATATGTCAGAGGACGCTTACCTTTATCGAAGCCTGTTGTCTCTTCTCTTGAATCACTACATGAGCAGTCTTACTATATACATAAAAAAATTCTCTTTGTTGATCTTTTGCCCTGATTGCTTTTCGTACTCCCTCAATGTATCCATAATCAATTGTAATGTCCTTTTATCAGCAGAAGCTAAAAAATGGTGTCATCGGCGTAGACAAGATGATTGATAGAGTCACTCTATTTAGGTATTTCGAAATCCTTAAACTCCTTGTTCAAAAACACGTTATTTAGAGCTCTAGACATAACCTCTGCCGCAATAATAAATATAGGCTGGAGATAAAAGATCTCCCTGCGTCACACCTCTATTTGAATGGAAAAAACCATGAGCCTAACAATTAATAAGTATAGAGTACCAATTGTTGGCTACCAATCTCCACACCTTATCAACAAAATGATTATCAAATCTCATTCTTTCCAAGACTTTCATCAAGAATCTCTAGTCTAATCTGTTATAAGCTTTTTTCATATCCAGTTTGATAACCACATTTACTGGTTTCCCTATCTTTCTGATGTCTGAGATGATCCTTTGAACCAGTAGCACATTCTCAGGAATGTTTCTTCCTTTTACAAAGCCGGATTGATTTTGTGAAATAGTTCCTGGTACTATACCTTCCAATATGTCATGAATCACCCTAGATATCACCTTATTCAGAAAGTTGTCGGGACTAACGGGTCTCGTGTAGAAAAATTGGACCCTTTCTTTTTGGGGAATTAGTGTGTGTGATGGAGTTAGGTAAAGTAGCACCCTGAAAGAAAGCAGTAACCACAACCCCAATGTCCTTTCCTATAATGCTCCAAAAAGATTTGTAAAAATGACTAGCAAATCTATCTGGACCGCCAACTGAACCACCATTTAGTTCAAATACCACCTTCTTAATTACTTCTTCTGTAGGTAAATGGTTTAACGAGAGGTTATCATCCATACTAATTAATTTAGGGATCATCTCCAGCAAACTCAGCTCAATATCATCAGTCTCTTTGGTAAATTATTCTTGGAAAACTTCAATAGCCTCAACTGCCACCTCTTTTTGATTTCCATCCCATTCTCTATTTTTTTTCACGATTCTGTTAATGCCTAGCCTTTTCATTCTGCCATTTACTAAGTTATAAAAAGCTTAGTATTTTTATCCCCCTCTTGGAACCTTGCAGCCCAACCTTTTGTCTCCAATATTCTTTCTTATAATGTAGGTATTGCTTAAACTCAACCTGAGTTTTTTGCAATAACATCCTATTAACAACAGTATGGTTTCCTTTAGACAGATCTTGTTTTATTCTTCCAATCTTTTCCCGTATAATTAGTTACTTAAAATGTCATCAGACTTCTCTCTACTCCACTTAGATAGATCCAGTTTAGTGTTCTTCATCTTCTACTTTAGTCTAACAGAAATATCCTCTTCTTCATCTGAAACCCAACTTTAGCTCACAATCTGTTTAAAATCATCATCTTCTATCCAGAACTTGAGGAATCTAAAAGGTTTGACAAACTATAAGGCTTGTCCCCACAACTAAAAAGCAAAGGTGCATGCTCTGACCCAGTTTTGGATAAATGCTCAATTTCCACATTACCAAATATACCCAGTAATTCTTGATTCAGCAGTATTCTATCAAGTCTTTTGAAAATGCAATCTTCAGAAGCTCTACCATTCCACCATGTAAAAGGATTCCCTTTACACATAAGTAAAACAACTCACAAGAGTTAACACAAAACGCAAATTCCTCATATTCCAGAGGATATACAGGGAGGTCACCGATTTTCTCTTCTTTATTCAAAATAACACTGAAGTCACCCCTATAACCCGTGGTGATTTCATATTATTACTCAAAGAATATATATCATCCCATAGCTCCATTCTTTTAACAGTATTACATTTAGCATAAACAACTGCGGTGATTATAGACTTCCCATCTCCAAAAGTAAGTTGGAAAGTAAACTACTGTTCAGTGTTTGAAACAATTGAAACTTGAATGACATCTTGCACAAAAATTCATATTTTACTATTTGATTATAACTTGCATATTGCATTCCCAATCTCCTTTTGTATATATATATCTTACATGATCTTGAAAAGGTTCCATTAAGGCAATCAAGGAAAAACGATGATGCTTGTGGAGCATCTGAACCATATGAAAGACCTGTCGTGTTCTAACAGACCTAGTATTCCAAACCCCCGCGCCTTGTAGTTCATTGAGGGACAGATTTCACACCCTCTTAGGTACCACTCTAGTTGGCTTGTTGATGTCTAATTTGAACTTGGTTTTCTTTCCCTCTGTGTATGATTGTGTAGATACATTAACATTTTTTATATTTTGCTGCACTATGTTCTGATTTTCACCTTTCTCTCTATCTTCTCCAATTGCATCAGTACCTTCTTTATGCTCCATTATATCTTTAATTTGATGAGATACAATGTTATGCAGGGTCATTGTAGGAGAAAAGTGTTCCTGTGAAGTTATGGTCATCCCATCTAGGTTTTATGGATAAAACCCTTAGTTGACGCCTCTTCCATCACATGGGACTAATGTTGCTGCTTATTACTGGCTGACACCTTTATCTTTTATTGTGGATTCTACTCTGTTTTCAGTACCTGAGGAATCCTTCTTTAGAGGCTCATGAAATTGAGCTGTTGTAATTTTTCCCCTCAATTCTTTATACATCACCTTCCCTGTATTATTGTTGTTTTCAGACGCATTGTAGTCTATAAATTGCTATTTATAATCTGCATATATTATCCTCTGCTGAATTTGCTTTTCCCTCATTCGTCACTGCTGCTGAACTCTCCTCTCTGTTATGATTTATCCTTGTGGCTCCATTATATGATCACAGTTTTTCTTTAACTGCCCAGTGAGTATTTTTGGGTTTTGATTATCTTCCTCTGCCTGCAATTTGTTATCATAACTCCTCTGCCCTCTGATTCTATTGATCCTTTGTTCTCCTGAAGTTTGAGACTATTGTATTGTTTGTTGTACTTTTTCTACTAATTGCTCAATTTTTTCTCCTACTGCATTCTTTATTGCCTTCTCCACCAATACTGTAAATGGGTTATCTATTTCGGTCACTTCCTTAGATGTGAAATATAAACACTTAGAAAATTTTCAGCTTTTCTGTCAAATTTGAATCTCCAACTTTCCATCTCTTTCCATTTGCTCTTTCATAATTGAATTTATTTTTCTTATGAGTTTCATTACCAGAGTCATTCTCATTCTGCTTACCTTTTTCGTTTGATTTCTCTCATTTGTTTTTCAATTCACGGTGCAACATTCTGCATTCCTCCTCCTTGTGTCCTTGAAGTTTACATGAAAAATTATATATAGGTAAAAAGTCATAATGAATTTTGACTTTTTCCACCCTAACATCATTATTGTTCTCATCCACCACTTCCAACTCAATTCTGGTAATTCAGCTCCAACATCTACCTGGACTTAAATCCTGTCATAACTAGGTTTCGTTTTATTTATCCTAGCTATGTCAAGGTAAATGGGTTTCAACAGCAAAAGGCTAATGAAAATAAAGATTTCTTGATAAATAAGAGGCCTCATTTGATATGCAATACCATCTTTGCAACTCTTTAGTGTGCAGTCTTTGCTATCATATTCACAAAATCACCATCCTGCTGAATCTCATTAGGATATCTCTGCTTCTTAGCAAACTTAGTTGATATTTTCCCTTGATATTGCATTGTTTTCGAATTTGAATCCTAAGTTCATCTAGTTCGGGACATCC
>JBDJHY010000014.1:542473-560371 GCA_039654485.1 Withania somnifera | reverse complement strand
GAAATCAGAGTGTTCTCTCACAAATTAGAGCTCGACAGACATAAGGTAATTCATACTTTTATTTTTAGTTAGAGCTCAACAGACATAAGGTAATTCATACTTTTATTTTTAGTTAAAGCTCGACAGACATAAGGTAATTCATACTTTTATTTTTAGTCTGTTAAAAAGAGAATGCATTTTTTATATGCAATAAGTCTTTAATTTTAGCATTCATGTTTACCTAAATATGTATCCTTGTAGCAATAACATAACAAGTTTAAGACCACAAAATTAAAATATTTTATTTGCATTTTTTAATTTCTGTTTAGTCAAACTAAGGGTCTATTTGACTTTACTTAAAAAAAAATAAAAGTAGCTTATAAAAAATAATTTTTAAAAAGATAAAATTCAACAACTTTTAAGTTAAAAAATGAGAAGTAAGTTAAACCTACTTTTAACTTTTAATATTTTAGAAGTCAATTTTAAATTTTTTAAAGTCGTTTTCAAAATATTCAAACACTTTTTAGGACTTAAAACTACTTATAAGTTGATTTGACTAACTTATCGTCAAATCAAACGGCCCTAATACAGAAAATGAAATAGATGAATATTTTTCTCTAGCTTTATTCTTACCTAGAATCGAACCAGAAATTCTAATAAGGAGATAAAAGAAAAACAAGAATGTCATCAGACATAAAAACAAATCTTAGAACTTTCTTTACCATTACATTAGAAGTCATATCAAGGAGATTCAACAATTTATATATGAGTTTTAATTTTATCTAGTGTAAATATTTTCTTACGTTGTTAGGTAATTAAAAAGACACGTACAAGTAACTCTCCTTGAAATCTTATAACAAACTTATGTTACCCGCTATAATAGGTAAAAATAACATAATAATGTAAAATTTATTTATAGTAATAATATATGTAGAAGAAAAATTATTTTTCTACACTATTTGTAAAGCATAATCTTTCCAATCATGTAGCTTTGCCCTGCCTATAATTATGATTCTTATATTTTAAAATTATTCTAACATTTTGTTTAATGTCATACGCAGCTGCTAGCACCAAGAAGGCATTGTTGTGATATATTACCTTCTACATCTGATAAGGTGATGGAAATAGGGATAAGAGAATGCAAAGAAGATGAACTTATTTACATGCACAAGTAGAGATTTTTGTATGAATTTTAATAAAGGGTAAAGTGGAGAAGCAAAGAAAGTTTTGACCAGAAAAATTCAATTTTTCATTGCTTTTGACATAATTTAGCTGCAGAAGATCATACAGAGGGAGTTCAGAGTCAGATAAATAAATAGAGAAGTCATAGTTTTTAGAATTATTTTTGTTGTACAAGTATTTACTCAATTTAGATGTACACTTCACCAAAGAAATTTGGAGTGGTTAGGTAGGAGGAGGAGTTATGCAGGAATTAATAATATATTAATTAGTAATTAGATATTAATAATACAAGAATTAATAATGTCGTAATTATTTTTTATCAAGTATTTGATTCATTGTATATAAAACTATATATACTATGTATTGTGTTTGATTTAAAACTTTACAAAATCGTTTTTATAATTATTTCCTAAAATTTTAATAAGACCGTAAAAGGAAATTCAGAAAAAGGTATTGAAGGATTTTGGTTATTTAATTGTTTTATTTATGTATTGTTAACCCATGAATAAGTAATCTCATAGTTTAAAGGAGATAAAATAAAACCTTCTTTATTTTAATTATTCATGTATTTAGGATAAATTTGATCAACCAAACAATGTATTCAACTGTAATAAATTTAATCCATCTTTAGTAGATGGATTATTCAACTTAGAGTTAGTGAGTCGATGAAGAAAAGCCTCAAATTTGACTAGACGTTATTCAATAACTCTTTTATTAGGATAAATAATTTTGACATCATCTCTATTATTTTATTATGTTGTAGAAGGTTATCTGCTTTATTAATTCAAGTTATTCGTCGTACTTATTATGGAAAAATGAATATAATAATATTTTAAGTTATCTAATCATTTAATTTATTAGAACTTAGAGAATAATATTGTATTCCTTCTTGTCTCATTTATATAATACTTTACGAATTTTGAGATGTAAATAAATTTTATTTATTATATTAATTTTTTATAAATTTTTAAATATTTTAGTTTATCCATTATTATAACTTATAATTTCATAATGTAATTTTTAAAAATATAAATTTTATTTTAATATTTTTAAATTCATAATCAAATTTAAATTATTTAACTTTTAAAATTCAAACTTTAACACATAAATGGGACACATATAAATTGGGAGAGAGTCTATTAAATTCCCCCCTTCTTATATTTTATGTGTCACAAAGCAAATTTCACAAATTTGTTTTTGGAATCATCAAGTCCTAAGATGCGCTCACCAGATGTAAATTTATTATCTTATAAAATTATTATTATTTTTTCATTTCAAGATAAAATTTATCTGAAGTGCTATTTACACTTCATCTTTAAATTCTATTAACCTAGAGTTATATCAATAGTTATATTTATACGTCCTCATCTGCGCATCCTCCGTAATGAGCGTCACGTTGTGCTTAATTTGAGCGTTTGACCTGTATAAAAGTGGCTATTTACACAGTACTATGTGTTGCTGTGCCAGTGGAATTTCTAGCCGTCCCACCTAGGACCAGCCTTCGTGTTCGGCCGCCTACTTAGCCAATGTGTCTATAATCTATAAGTTCCAAATTTTCTTGAAAGTTGTACCCAACTTTCACATCGATATTTGTTGAGTCAAATTTACGACTTGCCTTCCTCTGATTCAGTCCTTCAATAAAGAAAAAGTCTTCCACAAAGAATAAAGTAACTAGTTCTCCTCATCTTTTTCTATAAAAAAGAACGATAAAAAAAAAAAAAAACCCTTAGTACCAAGTAATTTAACAACAATAAACAATAGTAATTTAACGACAGGTGGATGTCTAACAGAAATTTCTTGAAATTGTAGTCAACTTTCAATCATATCTATTGACTCAAACTAACCACTTGCCGTCTTCTGATTCAGACTTAAGTTCTTCAATAAAGAAAAGTCTTCCACGTAGAATAAAGTACTAAGTCCTCATCTCTTTACCAAGTAGTTTAACAACATGATATGTTAATTTGGTCCCTTTGGGGACATCCGATAAAAATGATATGTTAATTTGAGTTTTCAAAGCAAAACATGTTTAAATATCTCCCGCTTTAATTGTCTTATTGGGAGAAATTGCAGGTCTAAAGACTGATAATGATTTAGGCTTTATTTCTTTTTCATTAAAATTGAAACGTTAGGAATTTAAATACACATATAAATATGAAAAAATATAATAAAAGTATAGATATTTAAATTTAAATACACATTTAAATATTAAGACATTGTATTAAAAATCTAATGAATTAATTAAAATTCCTTTTTTCAATATTTGAATGTATAACTTTTATTTAAAATAACAATTTAAAATTTGATAAAACACTAAATTTTAATATTATATATACAAAATTCATGTAATATCTTATCATATGACGGTTGGTGGCGGTGATATCTAGCTAGCAGTGGTAATAGTGGTGGTGGTTATAGTTCTTAGTGTTAGTTGGAAATAATCTTGACTAGTGGTGATATTATGGATTATAGTTAGTAGTAATGGTGTTTGACAACATTGGTTAGTAATGGTGGTTATAGTGGTGATTGGTAATGATAATGGTGAATAATAATAGTGATTGACATTATATTGTACTGACCCTTATGTTCATTTGGGTGTTTTACACGCTATCTTATGTTTTAGAGCTTTTCAGCAGCTGCCCCAGGTCATTTATGACCTGCTGGGCCTGGTAGTCCGTCTCTCTGGCGGCTTGGTTGAGATTTATCTCACTTAACCTGTTTTAAAGCCTGAACTTAGGTACTGGTTGAATTTAGTCAACATTCCTTCAAGACGCGCTCAGAATTGAATCCCGACAGTTTCTTTAGCTCCAAAATGCCGACTTTGATCTAGAAGGACCTTTAGTTCGTGCTCCCGGGTCTTCGTTTCGAGTTTGAGCTGTCTTGTGGAAATTTAGTTCATTAAGAGTTGAGAATTGGCTCGGAGTTGGTGTGTGGTGATAGAAGTGTCATAATGGGATTCTGGCACTTCCATCAGTTCCGGAATGGTGATTTCAGACTAGTAGGGGTGTTGGTGCTCTTCCCGGGGTGCTCAGTGTCATTTGAGTGCCTTGGTGGCTTAGTGTGATTTCGGAGGTCTTTATTGTTCAAACAACCTCAATTTGTCATTTTAACGATTTCATTAGATCAAAAATATCATTTTCATGCAGTGGGCATACTTGATTTGTTGAAATTGGGCTCGGAATGCTTGTTCTAAGCTTCTCATAGTGTTTATTTTCAGTTGTTGGGAGCTGCAGGCACAGACCGCCCAGGCGAGGGGATTGGTCGCGCCTGCAATTCCTCCCCAACGAATAGGGGATCGCTCCTGCGATTTCTCCCCAGCAGATAGTGGTCTGCCCCGGCGAAAGTTGTCTGGGGGCAAGGAGTCGCCCAAGCTATCCTTCCTCCACACCAGTTATTTTCGCTCATGCACTTTCTTTTCTGCCATTGCGGCCTCAAGCTTGGAAGGATAGGGTCGCCCTAGTTGGACATTTTTCCTCCCGTTTTCTGCCCTGCGGCCAACTTAAATAGTTGTTCCTTCCTTATTTTCATCATTTCATCAAAACCAATTTCTGCCATTTTAGGAGAGTCCTAGCTATGAGAGTGAGGTTTTGAGTACAGACAAGTTTTAGAAACTACTTGGGGTGCATAGTTAACCATCTCCCTTGTGTTTTCTCTGGGTATTTCCTTCTAATTCTTTTTTTTTAGCATTATGCAAAAAAAATTATTTTTTTCACTTTGTGAGCTCGATTTCTCCTTCACTCTTCGGCGTTTTGAGTTTAAATTTTTACCACACGCTCCGTGATCTAGGCTTTACACGCTGGTACCTTTAATTTATTATTTCAGACATATGGCTCACAAGCCTGTCTTAGACCTGATTTTCGGTCTAGTCTGAAATTTAGTATAAATAATACCATTAAACTCGTATTAATTCCTGGATTTGTATTTCATCAATTTCATAGGCGTTCAAGATCATTTTCTATTAGTCGGGCTTATATTTAAAGATTGCAGCGTGCTAGTCGTCGGACTACAGGTAGGTTCTGTGGGGCTTTCTCTAGGTGTATAGCTTACGTAATTGCACTAAATAACATGTAGCTTGAGTTTTATCAGTTAATACCGTGTACTTGGACCGCTTCTTCGCTCGCTTTTCGTTCCTTCTTCTTAATTGGCGTTCGGTGTAATAGGACGCCCGTGACCTAGTACTAGCCTCGTCATGACTGTAAGGTAACTCTGGAAGTAGTAGAGCGCTATTGTATGGGTTGGATTTTGGGTTTTTCCCTCAGGTTTGGAATGGTTTATGCTACTAGCTGTAGATTAGTTGAGCCTATGCAAGGCATATGTTAGCTGTAGATATTGTTGTGTTAGTTGTATTCATACTGTGAGAGAGCTGGAGTTTCCTTTCTGAGTGTATTTAGGACTGGGCCCGTATCACCATTTTGTGTATGGTTATTGAGCCCTCAAGACTGGTTTTCTGATAATAATAATAATAAATTGCATAATTTGTAATAAAATGGAACTTTCTGATAATTGTATAAGTTAGTTGATCTTTTATTTTCTTTTGACTGGGTTGCATGCTACGCACCTGATCCTACCCCCTTTTCTTAATTTAGACCAGGTTTCATACCCTGATACTAGGTACTATCACTTACTACGTATGCTGGGACTTAAGTCCGACTTCGTACGGCAGTGAGTACAGCCGCTGGCACTTGAGTCTGTCTTCACGCAACAGTGAGTACAACTTTTATGTACTTATCACACTTATTGATTTGAGGACCTTGATGATACTATCATATTGATACGTGGAGTGCCCTGAGTTGTCGAGTTTACTATACGAAGACTATCATACCGAGGCATTGTATGCCATATTATAAGACTCTATGACATTGGGATGTGAGATTACTGCAAAGTAGAGTTTTGTATATGGTGGGCTTACCTCCATGGCCCTTGCCTCTAGGTTGTATGCCACTGGAGGAAGGGTATTAGTCGGAGCAAGGATATACAGGGTTTAGCCCTTTCGTGGGTCCTTCAAAACTGGGCCTATGAGTACTTGAGGAGGAACGTACACAGGAACTGTGATATTGTGTGGTTGTGCTCTTTTTCTACACTGTTTGCTACAGTGTCACCCCCAGTAGTATGGGATGCTAACGCGTAAGCGTGACTTCTGTGGACTCTTCCATTCTTATGAGGGCTTGGCAGTGTTGATTACTTATTATATTACTGTATTTACTATTTAACTAGTGTTAAAATTTACTTTCAAAACTTTCTTACTCTGTGTGTTATTTATGCGTGAAGCTATTTTCTTTCTCTTTCCCCTTAATGCATCTTGAGGTTACCAGTATACCATCCATGTCCCTATATTGCATGTGCTACGTGTTCTTTCTATTTTTACTGTTATTGTTTCTGTATTGCTGCAAGAACCTGGGTATGCTCTTTCCTTCTACCTGTGATCATATTTTGTGTTTTAGCTAGCATTGACCATGCTCTATCTGTCTCTTTGCTCCCTGTCTGTGTAGCTAGCTTCTCATGTCATATTACTTATTTTCGTGACCTTACTTTCTTACATTTATGTTATTTACTGCTATTATGTGTGTTATGTGCCTATGGGACCTCAAAGCTTATTGGGTACGGGTTGCTTCAACGACTTGTACTTATATTGCACTTGTGTTCTCCTGGTGCAGATCTGAGTACTAGCGCTCGACGTTGATTCACGGATTACTGTTCAGGCTACCTTACTGTTGATTTCAGAGATAAAAGGTGAGCTTTGGGCACCCAGCTGTCTTTGCTCTCTTCAACTTGTATTTTTTCTCTTTTGTATTTTTGGAGACAGGCTTGTATTATTGACTTATACCATACTCTGTAATTAATGGGCCTGTATATACACTGTTACCAGGTCTTGGGGGTTATGTTGATTTTGTTTATATTATTTTCGCTTCTCTAGTTTTATCCCCTTTTCTCTAACCTTATTTACTTCTACTTATGTGTTCCGTTATTTGTGTAGTAGCCCTCTGCTTATAATTCAGGCTACATGGTTGGTTCTCCTACTGGTAGGATAGTAGGTGACATCATAATTTGAAAAATTAGCTCGTGAAAGCTTGGTATCAGAGCCTAGGTTTTGACTGGTGTTTGTGTGCAGAGCCAATATCTAGTAGAGCCTTGTGGATCGGTGTAGAGACGTCCGTGACTTATCTTCAGGAGACTGTGGTTACATGAAGAAATGTGACTCTCTTTTTGAATCCAATGTCGTGTGTATATCCTAAATAGTTTCTCAAAAAATCTCATTTATTGTCTTCATTCTTTCGCAGATGCCGCGTATGCGATCTTCTTCAGCATATATCAGTGAGCACTCTAACCCAGCAGCTCGGGATACAGCTACAGTCCCTATTACAACACCTCCGAGGGTGTGATTCTGATTTTGACCTTAGAGACTCCAACAGTCCAAGTAGCACCTATTTCAGCTCCAACTCCAACACCAGTTCCACCGTTTACTCTAGACGTCTGTGTTATGCAGTAGTAGTTACTCAGTGCATTTGGGGGTCCTCTAGGGGGCAACATTGGGTGCTTTTACTTTAGGGGTACCGCTGTTGCCATAGTTACTCCCTTAGTTCTGCTAGTTCAGCCAGCCCCGCTGCTTTAGCCCGTAGTAGCCCCCATTTCCGCTTAGGTATTTACTATTCCAGTTATGGTTCCTATTGTTGCACCTCAGCCGTTGATGACAGATTCAGAGCAAAATCTCCTAACTAGATTTCTAAGATTGAATCCCTCTCGGTTCACAGGAGTTCCGATGGAGAATGCCCATGAGATTTTTGTTGAGTGTGGGGAGAGGTTGAGAAACCTTAGTATTCTGGAGACTCGCAGAGTAGCCTACACCACCTATCAGATGCATGGTGCTGCTAAATAGTGGTGGAGAGCCTTTATAGTTTATAGACCAGCCTTTATAGTGAGTTATATGAAATATTTATAAGGAAATTTATGTCTATGGCTAAGTGAGATCGCTTAAGAGAGGAGTTCAGACAGCTAGAGTAGGGGCTGATGTTAGTATCCGAGTATGAGGACCATTTTCATTAGTTATCAGTTTATGGTGTTGAGTTTATGCTTAATGAGGCAGAAAGAGTCTGTATATTTGCCTTCGGTTTGAGGGATAGACGTCGTGAGTCAATTGCATTATTTATGTTAAATTGCCTGTCATTTCAGGAAGTAGTGGACCATGCTAATTCTATTGAGACCCTCTATCGCGAGTCGCATTAGCGTAGTGAGAAGAGGTAGAGACAACATGGAGGTTACAGTGGGTCATATTTGGGGACCATGGTCAGCAACAATATTTTCAGGGTCAGTCCAGCAGACCCGTTCAAGCTTCACTTCAGGTTTCAAGACCTCCTCAGCATATTTTGTTTGCACCTCCTTTCGGGAAGTTTTCACAAGATTCTAGGTCTTTTAGTCGAGGTGGTCAGTTAGAGTCCAGTCGTGGTTCTCTTCAGGGTGGGATATGAGGGCTATGTTTTGAGTGTGGGGTTGTCGGTCTTTTTTTCCAAAGCATGCTCTCAGAGGGGTAGTCTTCATCCTGTTCCGCAGTTTGTTCAACCTTTGATATTAGTACCACCACCAACTAGAGGTAGATCACATGGTGGTTACCATGATAGAAGCCAACGTGGTAGGGAGGTGGTTTTGGTGGTGGTCATTCGAGTAGTGATTGCCAGTTGTATGCTATACCAGCTAGGACGGAGGCGGAGGCCTCAGATGTTGTGATTACAGGTGCAATTTCTGTGTGTTACTTTTTTTGATCCCGGATCCACTTATTCGTATGTTTATTCCTATTTGGCACTTAGCTTGGAGTCATCTAGTGAGATGTTATCCGTGCCTGTGCTTGTTGCTATCTTTGTAGGGGATTCTTTGGTAGTGTATCAGGTTATGAGGACCTATTTGGATTTTTTGGGTGGTTTGGATACTTGGCCTGATTTATTATTGCTAGATATAGTAGATTTCGACATCGTACTGGGAATGGACTAGTTATTCCCTCAATGAGCAGTTTTGGATATTTATGCCAAGACCATTACCTTAGTTGTGCCTGGTGCATCTCTGATTTTGTATAAGGGTTCTATTAACGTGCATCGACAGTGATTATTTCCTACCTTTAGGATGGAGGTTAGTGGCGTGAGGATGTTTGACATACTTAGCTTACGTTCGCAATGTTCGAGCTGATACTCCTACTCCCAAGTCTCTTTTGATTGTCTCTGAGTTCTTGAATGTATTTTTGGCCGACCTACAAGGCCTTCCATCCGAGCGGGACATTGATTTTTCTATTTATTAAGAGACGGGCACCAGACCCATTTTAATTACTCCTTACCAAATGGATCCGACAAAGTTGCGAGAGTTGAAGGTTCATCTCCAGAATTTATTTGATACGTGGTTTATCTATTTGAGTGTGTCTCCATAGGGTGTGCCAGTTTTATTTGTTAAGAAGAAGGACGGTTCATTGTGGATGAGTATTGATTACCGATAGCTGAATAGGGTGATAATTAAGAACAGGTACCCGATGTCTAGGATTGGTGATTTTTTTGACCAACTTCAGGGAACTATAATGTTTTCTAAGATAGACTTGAGTTTAGGGTACCATCAATTGAAGATCCGCGCTGAGGACATCCCGAAGACAGTTCAGGACTCGTTATGAACATTATGAGTTTCTAGTTATATCTTTCGGATTGACCAATGCCCCAACAACAATTATGAACCTGATGCATAGGATGTTGAAGCCTTACTTGGATTCATTTGTGATCATGTTTACGAATGAAATACTGGTCTATTCGCTGAGTGGATCTGAGCATGACCAGCAGTTAAGATTGATACTCCAGACACTGAGAGAACACGACTTTATGCTAAGTTCTTAAGTGCAAGTTTGGTTGGAGCCTGTAGTTTTACTAGGACATGTGGTGTCCAACGATGGGATTATGGTGGAATGAATATTCAAGCAGTGTGTGATTGGCTGAAATCGACGTATCTTTCTAACATTCGAAGCTTTATTGGGTTAGTAGGTTACTGCAGGTGATTTCTTGAGGGATTCTCTTTGATTACGGCGCCTTTGAATAGGTTGACTAAGAAGGATGTGGCTTTTGAGTGGTCAGAGGATTGTGAGTCGAGCTTTTCAAGGATCAAGGAGTTTTTTACTTCAGTTCCAGTTTTGACTTTTCCAGTTGAGGGTCAGGGTTTTTCTATTTATTTCGATGCTTCTGATATTGGTTTGGGGTGTGTTCTGATGCAGCAAGGCTGAGTTATTTCTTATGCATCAAGGCATCTTAAGGTTCACGAGCGTAACTACCCACTCAGGACTTGGAGTTTGCATAACTCTAAATATTAAGAGTTCATTTGGCATGGCATATCTTCTCTAGGAATATTATTTTTCAAAAAAAAAATTCATGGAAGGCTAACTATATTTTCTTCCTTTCCCAAAAGGAATTGGGATGGTCACCACATATATGAAGAAAAAATTGGTTATATAGAAATTGTATTTCTTCTAGCTTAGGTTCTTTTAAAATATTATCAATAGTCAAACTATTAATTTTACTTTTAATATAATTAATTAATTTATTTTTTAAAAATATTATTATCTCTGATTTCATTTATAATTTTGAAAAAAGATTGTATAATAAACTCAAAAATATTTTTTTATTTATTTTAAAAAGTTCTAGTGATGCCACGTGCATCCCATCTAGTAATAGGATATAAATTCATAAAAATGGTATTCCAAGTATAATTTCATGAGAAATATCTTTGACCAAAAAAAGGTTTCTGAAATACAAATTTTATTTTGGCATATATATGCCTCTGATAATTTATAATCAATACTCATTTTTTATCCACTTTCATTTATAAGACTATGAATAATTTTATGAAAATATCTAGAAGATATTAATCTTTCATTGATGCAATTAACATCTGCACCACTATCAACTAAAGTAGTAAGTCCTCTCTTAAAGTTATAATATATCAATAAACTAATTTTTATATAAAAAATTGTGATGGGATCATTTGAAGAGTTTGTAAAAATTGATCTCCTTCCTTGTCAACTAATTCTCCCAGACTATGTAAATAAGAATTTTCAAGTTTAGATATTCTTTCATCAAATACAAGGTTTCTTTTATTGATTTCAGAAACTTCTGTCTTGAGATTATCAATCTCAACTACTAAGTCTTCCACGATAGTGGGAGTACTAGTAGTATGTTTCTTATGAATTACCTTTTTAACTTCGGACATATTATAAGGTTCTTTTGGAGTAGGAATATCCTCTTCCTTTTTAGTATAACTAGTAGAGGGTTCTTCAATTTTATCAATGATTTGGGATATAATTTCAAGATCTCTTATTATCTTGAGGATTTTCAAAGTATTATCATTATTAATGATATTTATATACAAATCTTTGAACTGAGAATATATATTATAAAACTCATCTTCTTTTTTACCTTTGCAGGGCTGACCTATTTGACAAGATATACAATCATCTTCTTTACATGATTTTTCAGGTGTTTCTTTAAGAAGTCTAAAAGTTTTCATCTGTGGAAGTATCACTCCCATCACTTACGATATCAGAATAATTAGAAGAGGATTCTACTAATATTTTATAAAGAGAATCTTTTAAATTTTCATCAATATTAAAATTTTTATTTTTTATTTTACTGTACAATGTTTGACATAATGGACAACTCTTCCACATTTATAGAATGCATTAGGATTTCAAGATTTAATAAGGTTTTTCCTTTCATTATAGGAATTTTTTCTAGAAGCTCTCTTTTCTATTCGCTTCTTTTTCCATTTATGAAAATCTTGATTCTTACGTTTATGTTAATAAGACTCTTTAGGCTTTTGGGGCATTTTTATAGCAAATTGCAGAAAAAATTCCCCTAACTGCTAGCTTTCATTAAGATAATATTTATAATTCTGTTGATTTAGCTTAATTTCATTGCATAAATTTAAACCTTCTGAGTACAAACACTGATAAGCTTACCATAAGTATAATCATCATATTTAATGTATGTACTATTTCCTCTAAGAGTTTTCCTAACTCATTCTGCAAATAATGCTTGTAAACCATCAATAAACTTAGACTTCCAATAAGAACTATTACACTCTTATAGTTCTATGACTCTAGATAAAAATACATCCTTATACTATTTGAAAAATGTAAGGGTTTTACACCTTAATTTTTGGAGCATAGTTCGAATGATTTCACTATTATCTAACCTTCTACTAGAAAAATATTCTAAATTGTAAGGACTAAGGTATATAATGCATTACCTACATTTTTTTTATCTTCTTGGATCGCCGTAGATTCTAGTATTTTACAGTATTGTTCATGGGTTAAATAATTAACCCACCAACCATTTAATTGGTTAAACCTGCTATACTCATTTTAGCGAAAGATTTCTCATTATTATTATTAGCTTTGCAAATAATACTATACATTAAAATTCTATTAACTAAGGTAAAGACTTGTCTGTCAGAATAACAATCAATATTCCATTAATAAATTTCTTTATCACTATAACTATTCGTTATACTCATTTCTTGCTCATCTAGTAAAACATCTTGAGGAGTTGGTCTTGGATAATAATACATCCTCTTGACCAGTTTTCTAGAAAACTTTTCTAATCTTATTAATTTCGTCGGAGATCTTTTCTTTGTAATCATCTCCACAAAGATCAAATTCATCACTAAGACTCAAAGGACTGATTTGAAGGCCTTTGGACTTCTCTTCAACAATATTTTCTAAAAATAGAAATAGTTTTTAAGATATAATTTTTAATATTAGGAGGTGGTTGGATGCTAGAAACAGTCACCACTTCTTGCTCCTTTTCCTTTCCGTTGATAATATCAAATTTCTAAATTTCTAAAACTAGTTTTTCAATTCTACTATGAAGAAATATAGTTTGTTCACCCAAAATACTCATATAAATATTAGCATAGTTTTATCATTTTATTAAAACATTAATATGTAGTGAGGTAATAGTTGTAGTATTATTTTAAAATAATTTTAAAAAAGCTGAAAAACATAAAATTTGATCATCCTTTTCTGGTTGAAAAGATTGTTGAGGTAAAATAGACCTAATAATTTCCCCCGAACTTAATTTATAATTTCTTTCAAACATAAAAACATAATTATTAACTTGCTAATCATTTTATTATGTGACGGAGGTTTTTATAAAATTTCTCTTGAAAAGAGTTCGTTCCTCTTTATCAAAATTTTGGTATAACCAATCTTTAAATAGTTTTCATTTAGGTTGGAATAATTCATTTGGTATTTTCTTCCTTGCCAATGATCCCGGACTAAAATAAATTTTGTTTTTTCTCATTATAATCTTGTTGAGATAATATAGCATTAGCAATATTATCTTTATCTATTTTAATTCTATAATTTTCTATTATTTGAGAAGTAAAAGCTCTTGAAGGGGCATTAACAATATAATCAAAAGGAGATATATGAGAAGATACTGATCTAGTAAATCTTGATGAGAGACTCATATTATCTACCTAATTTATCATATAACCATGTTCAGCAAATCTTACTTTAACAGTTCCATTGACATCCTGTTCTATTTCAGTAATTTCTATATTATTATTATTTTGAGGTGGAGCAGCATCCTCAATAACCCACTCTTAGGAAAGTCAATTTTATCCCATTTGATAGGTCTTCTAGTTAAAACTTTAGATTTACCAAAGTTAGTTTCTATTAAAATAGATTCATTTTTAAAATCCATCATTTTACATTGAATTCAAAGTATATAATGGCTTATAACAAATTCTATAACAAATACATATAACATTTGTTCCTCGAAAATAGTTGTATACATGCAACTTTATGCTTAATATAAGAGTATTTAAAGATTTTTCATTACTTAATGATATTTGCAAAGTAGGATATGCATTAAAATAAATTGGATCATATGACAGACTAGTTTGAACAGTCCCTACAGCAGAACCTTTCCTGTTCAGGGAAGCAGCATCAAGTTCGCAACCATGAAAAAAACCGGAGCCCCCTCCGAAGTCATAGTGAGGAGGTTGGCCCCAGTAGAACTCCCCAAGAGAATTTTATCAAAGATGAACAAGATAGAATTCTGGGGATTAACGAGGTAGGGGATATAATTGCCCCTTTTTCAAGAAAAATAATAAGCACTCCCTTACCTAAGGGTTTCATGTCACCCCAGATAAAACCTTGTGATGGAAGCATTGACCCCAATAACTTTCTATCCCAGTTCAAACTCTAGATGATCAATCGCCAATGCAATGGGGTGCACATGTTCAAAGTGTTCACTGAATTCCTGGAAGAGAAGGCCAGAATTTGGTTTGACGACCTGCCAAGGAACAATATCACCTCATTCTACCAGTTGATCGAGCTTTTCTATGCCTACTTCTACAAAAAGAAAAAGGTGGTGAAAAAATCGATCGACCTTCTAGACATCAAGGAAAGAGGAGAAGAGACCATAAACGCTTACCAGGAGTGCTTCACAGAAGAGAGCCAGCACATAGATCACAAGAATGACCAACTTGTCATCTCGCCTTTTTTGAGTGGACATCAACCTGGTTACCTCTACACCGGGCTAAGGAATAAATCCACCGCAGATAGAGCAGGAGTTTTTCAAAGTGGTAAGAAACTTTTCCACAGTAGATGAGGCTAACAAGCGGAAGTGGGAAGGGAACAAGTCAGACAAAAAATATGGGGATCACAAAATCCCTAGAAAGAATGTTCTGACAGGCTGAACAAGAGGCGAACCAAGCCAAAGTTTCCTCAAGGCACCTTGACCCCAATAACAAGGTCTAGATTTGAGATACTCGCACTTCATGAGAATGTGTTGAGGCTAAAACTGGCACTGTAGGCCCCACCCTACAAGAAATCTTGGAGCCTATCGTGTCACTACCATAATGATCACGGCCATGACACTAAGACGTGCAAATATCTTGTAAAAGAAATTTATAAACGTGTGAAATGAGGTATGCTGGTACAATACACAGCCATAAGTTCTTTTTGAGGTCATGGATGAGGTAGCCGAGGAAACTATCAGTCCTAGGAAGGGTGAGGATTCGGCTCTAGAGGTCGAGGTCTTTGACAATAATATAGGAGGTCGGAGTCACCTCAAAACTAGTATCCCCAATACCCTCCTCAGGGATACTCAAGGCAGGGAAATTACTTCAATCCAAATTATATTCCTGTAGGCCCTAGCCAATAATATGGGAGTGAGGCCCCTACACCAGCTTTATCCCTCAAGAGAAACAAAATAATAATATTACGGGAGTAATACATGAAATTTTTATGGGCCCCTAGATGGGATATCATAGGCTGCTTCAAAAGCAGAGGCGAGAAGGGTGCCTCCAGAGAAACCTCACCACAAGTATATCAAGTTAGGAGAAGTCATCACTTTTTCTGAGGAAGACACCATCCTCAGAGCAATGCCCCACATCGACATCCTGGTATTAAAGATTATGAATAAAGATGTACGTCGGGTCTACTTGGATAATGGTGCTGCTGATATCATAATCTTCTCATCATATTTCGATCAACTTGGGATTGCCTGAGGTAGTTTTTGGTAAACCTGTCAACCGCTTCAAACTTTTACCTAAAGAGAGGTGATCCCTGAAGGAACCATCTAGTTACTAGTGAATGTATAGGAACAAGACAGAAAATCATGATGGTTTAGTTTTATATAATCATTTAATCTTCCCCCAAAAACATCATTGTGGCACGGGATTGGCTAACGCCAGCCAAGACAATCTGTTCGTCCTACCATATCATGATGAAGTTTCCTATTGAACATGGATGGCTTCCATATGAGGGGATCAACGGGTTTCATAGGAAAACATTAGAATTACACTCAAAAAGAAAGCACTAGAGGTGAACAAGTAGATATTACAGATCACTCGCCCTCAGCTCCAGCAGAGATTTCATGTCATTCGGTCAGGGGAAGAGGATGACGAAGTATTTGAGGTCCTATTAGACCCCGAATTCCCTACAAGAAAAGTCAAAGTTTAATCATCGCAAAACCTAACCCTCCATCAGGGAATTATATCCTACTCCAAGAGTTTAAGGACATCTTCGGCTGGTCCCCCTTGGATATGACATGAGTATCACCAGAGGTGATGGTCCATAGGTTTAATATAGATCCACGAATAAATCCGGTACATCAAAAGAAAAGGAAGTTCACCCCTCAGAGAAATCAGGTAATTCGAGTTAAAGCTGAGCAATTGATGGCGGTAGATATCCTCTTTGAAGTCAAGTACCCGAAGTGGGTCGCCAATATGGTCATGGTAAAAAGGCAGGGGGAGGATTGAGAATGTGTGTAGACTACACCGATTTGAAAAAGTACTGTCCCAAGGATTGCTACCCCTTGCCATTCATAGAACAGAAGGTAGAAGACATCTCAGGGTATGAACTCTTGAGTTTCGTAGATTTATACAAGGGTTACCACCAAGTGCTCATGGACGAGGTGGATGCCCCAAAAACACTCTTTATCACATACTGGGTGACATCTGCATACAAAAAAATGCATTTTGGTTTAAAAAATGTTGGAGCCACATACCAAAGGTTAGTGGATAAAGTATTCAAAAGGTAAATAGGTAATATGGTGGAAATCTATGTAGATGACATCGTAATGAAAAGTAAGGTCTTGGAAACGAGCTTAAAAGACCTAGAGAAAGTCCTTCAACTATTAAGGCAAACTAGGTTGAAGCTGAATCTAGCAAAGTGTCATTTAGGGGTAAGCTCAGGGAAGTTCCTAAGTTTTGTCGTATCCAAAAAAGGACTCAGTGTGAATCCCTTCAAAGTCATGGCGGTGGCAAATATGAAATCGCCAAAGTGTTTGAAGGATGTGCAGAAACTAACAGAATGCCTAGCGGCCCTAAGTCATTTCTTATCTAACTCAGCTGAAAATTAGTTGCCTTTCTTCTGTGTCCTAAAAAATCCATAAATTTACAATGGATAGGCGAGTGTCAAAAGGCCTTGGAGGATCTAAAGCAACATATGATGACGTTGCTTGCTCTAGCTATAGCGAAGCTAGGAGAAACTTTGTACCTTTACCTAGCGGCAATAGGAGAAGCGGTCAACACCATCCTTGTTAAAAAAGAAGGGGGAGCTCAATAACCATTCTACTTTGTCATCTGAGCTCTACACAAAGCTGAAGTAAGATACTTTCCCATCGAAAAAATAGTGTTAGCACTAATAACAGCAGCTCAATGGCTTCGTCCCTACTTCCAAGCACACCCTATTTACGTGCTAATAGATGTACCACTGAAACAGGTATTGTTAAAAGTAGAAGCGTCAGGGCGGCTAATAAAGTGGACAGTCGAGCTCATAGAACATGAAATTGATTTTAGACCTCGAAAAGCCATCAAAGGCCAAGCTCTGGCTGATTTCTTGGTAGAAATACATGAATTTAACTTAGAGGCGATAGAACAAGGAAGATGGGGTTGAGAAGGTACCCAAAAAACCCAATGATACTTTCATCATGCATGTAGATGGAGCCTCTAGTGGAAATAGTAGTGAGGCTGTAATCCTCTTCAAAAGTCCTGAGGGAGCGAAGATGTAATGACCCTTATGGTCATATATGATAAATATGCATTGTCTTGCATCTTAGAGCCTTTTAGCAGTTTTCCCAAGTCATTTATGACTTGCTGGGACTAATAGTTCGGATCCCTGGCCACTCGGTTGAGAAATATCTCAAATTCCCTATTTTAGATCCTAAAGTTAAGTATTTGTTAACCAAAGTCAACTTTCCTTCAAGACGACCT
>JBDJHY010000014.1:460514-471297 GCA_039654485.1 Withania somnifera | reverse complement strand
ATCTTTGAAAACATGTACAACTTTTGACAATGTAAAACGCTACTTTGAAAAAAAAAGTCATTTTCATATTCAATATAAACAGAGAGCATCCTGCTCTCGTTTATACATCCAAAAAAAATTTCAATCCCACAGAACAAAAAACACAAAAAGAGTATTATACGCCGAGATAAAATATTGCAGTCTTAAGTGTCCTTTTAGTGAGTTGTTTCTTTTACCAGAGAGAGGTTTTTATATTATTTACTCCTTGTTTTTGAGAGCAAGTGTACTCCTATATTAAAATAGTGAATTTCTTCTACCCCGTGGTTTTTTCCTCTATTTGTTTGAGGGCTTTCCACGTAAATTCTCGTGTCCAATTTATTTTATTGTTTATCATTTCGAACTTTAGTTGTGGTATTTCCTCCTCCCTACATTTTGAACCCCACAAATAGTGGAGTTTTATTTTTTGATAATTGTGGTATTTGAGTCTGCTTTTGCGCACCTCGACTAAATCTACAGATCTTTCCACCTCCCACCAACAATAGATACAAGTAACTCTGTCTATCAAGGTTAGGACAGGGGAAGAATCACCTAGTGTTTTTTGTTCTCTGCTAGAATTTGAACCTGAGACCTCAGGTTCCTAACCCACTTTATTGACCACTGGGGTACACCCTTGTGTGCCATAGTGGGAGCTTTATTAGTACAAAGAGCTGCCCTTTTTTTGATTTATTGTTATACTTTCTTTTTTAGTAGTTTTTGATTTGTTGCTCTTATTAAAATGTAAACAATTACAGATCATCACGGGCCTGCTAAGGTCAATTGCTGGAAAGAACCAATGAATCCTGCTCAATGGAAGGAAGAACATGTAAGTTCTCCTACTGTAACCCTCTTATAGATGAAGCTTAGTTTTTTAGAGTACATTCGATGATGGAGTAATTGCATTTTTTTCCTTTTTCCTTTCCTTTTTGTTGATAAATGTGATAGCTTTATTTTTTTCTGATAATCGTGGTATCCAAACCAGCTTTTGCACCTTGACTAGTCCAAGGGATGCCTGCCACAAATAGGAATAAATCGTATTGTGTTTTAGTCTCTGCTGGAATTTGAACCCAAGATCATGGTTCTCAACCCACTTCATTGACGACTAGCATAACATTCTTGCTATTGTCTGTTCAAAAAGAGTAAAATTTGGAGCTTTAATGAGTTAATGTTTGTGCAAGTTTGGCAATTGCAAGTCGGAATATGATAGGATTCAAACTTATTATCCAAACAAAGAATAAAAGAAGTTATCATATTATATTCTAACAACAAATGCTAAAAGTTCTTCTTGTAATAATCATACAAAATCAAACTTCTGATTTTAAAAAGAGAGTATTAGTGGAACTGTGGAAGACAGTATGTATGGTGGTATGTGTAATTAGGTAATTGAGATTTGGAGAATTGGAACATTATGCATTTAAAGTGGCTTTATATGAAAGACTTTGATTAAGACACTATCAGAAGAACTACTTGTATAGTTCCTAGAAACATCTGAAATCAAGGAAGAATAGGTACTAAAAGAGTCTACGAGAACAGATCTTAACTACTAGAAAAGTTTTCAGAACCCTTAATGGCTTAATCTTCCTTACAATGGTAATAAAGAGAATAGTAAAAGTACCTGAAGCTCACTATTAGAGTTAAGCAACACCGAGTCTGTATTTGGCGTTACAGGTATATTTTTACCAAAATAAATAAAACAGAAAAATGGATTTTGTTCAAGAATGAAATCTTAGTGCAATTGTACATATCTATTCATCAGTGCTTTTGGCCATGATCTTGTTTGATCCTACTTTGACGAACCTACTAAAGTACCATTATTATATAAAGGCTTGTGTCACTTATTTTATATATGTATATGATACGAGAAACTGTGTTTTCCCAAAATAATTAAAGAGTTAGTGATGAAGTCAAAAAGAAACAAAATAGAAAATTCTGTTGCTGGTGCTTATTTTTCTTGACCAAACTAAACCTGGATCAATTTTGTTCAAGTCCTTTCGGTGTAAAACTAATTTGGAATAGCTGATTTTGGACCCAATTTGATCATATTTGTCTGAATTAGAATCATAAAACAGGAACAACCCTATACCTACTGTACCCGTATTAAGGAAGCTCACAATCTCAACTTGAGTAATGTTGTCTTTGGTGCTTTTTGGAATGTAAAATGCAAAGACATTTATGGTTGCAAATGATGTTTCCCTTTGCAGTTTGTGATTGTATCTTTGTCTGGTTGGGGCTTGCTTTTCTATGGTGGATACAAGTTATTCACCGGAGGCAAGAAGAACAAAGAAGAGGTACTTGTCTGTTCTGCTGAAAGTGCAAATAGTGCTACCTATTTACTTATGACTAAGTGTTTCAGAAAATATAGATGATCATATCGGCTATAAGCAATGTTTTTCAATAGATTGCAATCTAGTTAGAATCTCAATCAAAAGTAGGATGAAACTGAGAAGACAGCGTCGTGTAAATTCAGCGGCCGTTTTAAACATCAAAAGGCTACCTGAAATAACTAAAAACCATTAAATTACTATTCCAGAACCAAGTTAAGAATCAGGAAACTTAATATGGTGTATATGTTGTTTCTTAAAAACAACAAACCAGCACTCCGTGTCTCTGTAAATTCCCAAAAGGATGCCGTGGTGTTTCTTGTTAAAAAAAGTGAAGGCGAAACTTGAAAACAGGGTACTTATTTCGCTCCTATATCTCCCCTCTCTCTGATGGCCAGCGGTGCAAGGAGAAAGAACACTATGCCCAGATACAGTTGTCACCTAACCTTTTCCTGGCCAATTGATTAATCATGTAATAGGGCATGTGATTGGTGATTGCTATCAAATGTAGTATTTTCATGCAATTTTGTGGCACATAATTTTCATGCAATTTTGTGGCACATAATTTTCATGCCTCAAAGAATAGGATTGTGTAAGTTCGCCTGAGCCTCACTTAGCATTGCCGGTTGCAAGCTTAGATAAATTAGGAGGATAACTTGACAGCCTGCTAAAAATAATTTAATTTTTGGTGAAATCTCAATATTGAATGACATGAATAAGGGCAATTGGATGCAAATATTTCATCTAGTCGCCCCCAACTAATTTGAGATTAAGGCATGGTTGAACGACTAAAAAAATAAGTTTACCTGTCAGTGAGGGAGGATAGAGAGTGCATCACCTTGAGATACATGATTAGAAGGGGACATAGTGAAAACAAGTAAAACTTGTAAACTTCCATTTTCTTTGTTAAATTTTATCAGTTTTTAGTGCGGGGAGGAAGAAGTGAGGAAAGACTGGGAGATTACAATTTGGGGGATTTATATAGGTGTCAAAGCGACAAAGTTTAAAAACTTTGTTATCCATTCAAGCAGTTAGTGATATCAGGTCTGGAGCCTTGGCCATTCGATATTTTAAAGTTGCAAACTTATCCCCAGCCTCCTTTCTTTGTACTGTTCTATGGATCCACCTCTCCCAAATAATGGTTGATACATGTGATCGCTGTTTCATTTGCTCAAACCTCTGGAATAGACTAAAAACAATACAAATGTATTTTCTTTGTTGAAAATATCCAACATATGTCCCTAGTATGTTTTGAAGAACCTTCTTTTGTTGAATAACATTGCTACAGATTCTTTATGGACAACAGGAAATATGGGAAATGAAAATAGGAGCCAAATTGGAGAGGAATTTCCTTAGTAAGATTAAAGAAAGAGGCTAGAGTATGCGGATGATAAAAGTTTTCTTCAAAAACAAATAGCATCTCAAGTTACCTATTTCAAAAAAAAAAAAAAACAAATAGCATCTCTACTTTTATTTGTGTACCTAAACCTCGAAAGGTTTTGAGAACCAAGTCAAATATATTAACAAGAAAAGCTATACCTTAGACAAAGAGGACTTTACGACAGCTTATAGGAGACATTGGGTATAACCAACCTTCAGAGGTGGAGTAAAAGCTACTTCCGATTCAAATTAGAGAAATGCTGAGCTTTAAACATACTTTTCAGTGAGTTCTCATATTGAGATAGCTCATATAAGCATAATTAATAAAACGTAATTCTTGATACATGAATAAAATAACAATTTTCAGCTATGTATGCCAGATGAACCTTGATATTATGCGAATGTTATATATTTGTGATACTAAAGGAATTATTTGCTGATACAATTATCCCTTCTTTTTGAGTATCCTTTACCTTCCCTGCAAAAGGGAATGAGTTTTTCTCTGTTTGTGAGGAATGACGTCCTAGTTTATCCTTTCTTTGTGCAGAATTTGGTGCAAGCATCACAATAAGGTGGGAATTTATGTGGTACCTTACTGAGGTTGGGGATTTTCAAGTCCGAAATTGAGAAGTTCCTCTAATAATACAACTTATTGGACATTCATTTCTCATTTTATGAATTTTCTCATCATTATAAAAATTACAGAGAGCCTGTGAGCTACTAAATGGTGGACAAAAGTTGGTTGCATCAATACTGCAATGCACTTCTTTCTTTTGTATACTATGATAAGTGGAACTGGTCTTTGTCAAATTGCTTTCTAATCTTCATTTTCATCTTGATTAGTAGTTTAGAAATTGTTTACACGTCGATCTAAAGATCTGCATACCATAATTTATAGAAGCTTTGCACGTGTAGTATATCTTGACGCCACTGAGAATTGAATTGACCAAAGTGTCCTCAAAGAACTGTAATTTAAACTTAATCAGTCATTGAACATTCATAAGCATACCTGACTCCCCATTAGCATCATTACTGAGTCTGGATAGTAGAAAACACGATTTACTTGATGAAAGTTGGTGTCGTCCATTTACACCTTTACCTACTGTTATGATGACTACTTCTTTTGCCCCTTCCAACCATCATTATTCTTTTCCAGATTGCTTTGCAATATTTTGATATCATAGGGTATGGGGAATTTTGTCTGTGTCTGTGTTTGGATTGTGGTTGTGGGGTTGTTTAAGATAAATGGAAGTGCTTAGTAAGTGACGCAACGAATTGCAACTGCTGCAGACTAACAATTACGCAAGCATGTCTTACATAAACTAAAAATAGAAACATAACATGGAAATAAAGCAAACATTTAGCATTGTCAGGCAACTGTATATAGTACAATTCAGACACATGTTTTCAATTCACATCTTCTCCCTCCTCCAAGTTGGCAGCAGACCCTTTAGAATGGTCTTTGTCTTCTGTTTCCTTATCAGTCTCAGCGTCAAGGTTGCTGTCTTTTAAAGCCATTTCAGCATTTTCCACATGTGTGGAAGAACTGTGAAGGTTGCCAAGCCAGCCTTTGTTTTGTGTCTGTAAAAATGGTGTTGTTTTCCTCATCTGCTTGTACTGTGCTACTGAGCTTTTGATATCTGGCCTCTCTCTTGATTGATATCTCTCTCTAGTTTCTTGATCATTCTCAACCTGAAGTCATCTGCTTTTACATCTTTTTTTGCAATCTTTGCATGCTCCAAAGAATTTGGAAGACTGTCAGCCAGTTTTTGTTCTTGATGTTCTCTACTAATGCCTATTGCCTCTTGTGATTGTGTAGTTCCATCCAATTTTTTTTTCTGGCTTCTTTGGAAACTCTGTTGACCTTAGATACAGCCGTCTTTGTCGGCACTTCCTGAGAACTCCAGGACATCTCAGATTCCATGTTGTTGACTTCTATTCCTTTCCCTTTCAAAGTTATCTCATTTGTATCAGATTTCCTTCCTTCAGTGTCTGGATATTTCTCATGATTAGGTAGTCTTACGTAAGTGGAGCATCATTGAGGTTTGAGCTATCATGTTGCTTTTTCTGTCTCCTCATTTCTGGTTTCTGTTCTAGTTCAGACCTGATTTGGTTTCCAATTTTCCTCCATATCTTTATGATTGGGTTTTATAGGTCATGTCGATCTTGTGATCTTCTGGACCATATTCATTCCTGCTATCCTGGTCCACACTCTTCTCTTGCTTGTGTTCCTGTTTCTCCTGTTTACTGCATCCATCTTTTGTTTCACTTTCCTGTAAATCTGTGAAGAACTTTCTGTTTTTCATGCTCACAACACTTAGTTTCTCAGTATGCCCATCTTAGTTTCTCAGTATGCCCATCACTTTCAGTGCCCTTGCTCTCTGCAATTATTCGCCGACTCTTCCCTTGTCTTTCTTATGTGCTCCTTCACTCTTGATGCAACTGAACTCTTGTGATTCAGAAAGAAGCTTAACTTGGAAATCATCTCGGTTCGTTTCTGTAAGTTTTTCTCTAAGCGTGTTGATTTCATCCTGTTTTTCCTCAAGAGTTGCTTCGATTATTCTGTGTTCATCTTTAACGGAAGAGATTGTTGATTTCATTTCCAGGATCCTGCTCTCTGGATCCCTGTTCTGCATATGAACCTACTGCATCGTGGATTTCATTTCCTCCTGTTTCCTTTTAGCTTCTTTCGTATGTTCTCTTTCTTTCTATCCCACAGATGACAATCACTATGAGCTTGGGTAGTAGCATAATCAATTTGCAAGTTGCCTTAAGTTTCGTACTTGTTATGCGCATCAATGTTGCTCACTCTTTAAAGATGTCCTCACATGCGCGTCGGATCCTCCAAAAATAGTGCATTTTTTGAGAATCCGACACCAATATGACATCAATTTTGGAGAGTCTGAGCAACATAAATGTGCATCATACATTTCAGCTGGTACCATGAAAACTTTGAAATTAGCAGCAGTACAGCAACAAAACTTCTTGTTTGTTGTTCTATGAACAGGAAGAATAAAGTACTTCTCAGTGTTCACATTTCTTTCTAACTGATTTAGCATATAATAAGTTTTTGTATCTGATCTGTCACTTCAGAATCAAAGGTTCACAACTAAATGGAAAAGTTATTATTTTTCTTAAATTCCCTTGAAGCAATATAAAATCTTTAAATCCATCACCTGTTAAATCTTTGTTTTATCTGCAGCAAATGTTTTTTTTAACTATTATTATTAGTACACAGGAGATAGGGGGAGGGATTACAATGTGGGGAATTGAACCTAGGTGAAAGTTCAGGTAGCTGGCAGCCAGCCAACAGCTGCTAAGATCCCGCAGCAAATGGTTTAAAGTCTAAACTAGAGCCACCAACAATATACGTGACATACATGCATGACTAGCCAGGATTGTTTGTGAATTAGTACGTACTTTTCATCCTTAACTAGAGAGCTGATTCGAATCTCGGAGATGAAATCATCTTAGTTTAGGCTAGTTTTAACCAAGCATGGGATTTTCATATACAAATTCAAGTTTCGTCGAGCCCAATGTGAGTACCGAATATCGTATAGAAAACCAGAAAAACATACATGCATGGAATTGGATAAACCCCCTCCTTCCACCACAAAGAGACTCACAGCACAAGAACAGACACATGACACAATAGATCTAGAGAGAACACCTGCAAGAGGAGTTGAAGGTGGATGATTTCAGTTTCGTTGTACTTGACAAGGAGGTTGAACATGCGCCTCTCCCTGAGCTTATGAATAATCATCACTCCAAATATTGCAACCCCAAAAGCAACAACGCTGCATATGTTGTTCGTCCTCTGCTTCCATTGTTGTGACTCTGCATGTGTCCCTTCATGCTTCCTCCCTTAGCCATCTCTCTATATATCCAGAAATTTATAATGGAGAAAACAAGAATGAGCACTCTCTTTCTTTCTAGCTCTTCCTATATCTTAAACAGAAAGTATCACATCTTGCATGCTGCTTGTCATCTCAAAGTAGTTTTCAAACTGCTTCCTCTCTCTCTATTTCTTTTTTTTGTTCTTTGCACACGCATGGGGGGCACATTAAGGGTGTGTTTGACAATGTTATTTAATTTTTTTGTGTTTGCTTAATCAAAAATGTTAAATATATATATATATATATTATTTTTTTTTCTTGAAAAAACAAAAGTTCCTTCATCGCGAGTAAAATAAAAATAGGAAATCCTAAGGGTTCAAGCCCATTTAATTCAATTACTCAAAAAGAGAAACCTATTATTTATATTACTATAATATAAAAAATAGGGGTAGGGGGAGCTAACGAGCAAGAAAAGGATGAGCTCAAGCATGCGAAGGCCCCTAAAGGTGTTAGGAAGAGATTTAATCAACTTTTACGAAAGTTTAGGGTTCTCCACCATAGTAGGAGAAAGCACTTCGAGCGAGTTCATGCTATGTGGATGAGCCAGCGAGTTGAATATGAGGGCTTTCTATAAGTGCATTTTGTTCTCCAACTTAACCGATCCCACCCCACTTCCCGTAGCTCCCGCCTCCACCACTCCATACTTCAACCTCTACCTTCTTCTATAGTAAAACAATTACATATCTAGTGCAATCTCAGTAAAGTCTGAGAAGGATTGAAAAGGGTTGAGTGACGTACCCAACTTTACCTTTTTGTGAAGATAGAAATGTATAACCTTTGTTAATACTGTTCTTATTTTAAACCCTTATTATTTTTGTTTGTACCAAACACACCCTGGGGGAAAGAGTAGCGGAAATTAATATGATAGAAATGTTTAAGACCCTTGTTATTATTGTTCTTGTCATCAAATATTAAAAAAAAATTTACTTATTTTTATAAAAGAAATATTTTGTTTTTACCACACACCCTAAGGGAAAAGAGCAATGGAAATAACAAGGTTGTAAGGATAAATGTGCATGGCATGGGGAGAGTACACATCTTGCATTTCTTCATTGGCCTGATTTCCTATAAGTCTCGTAGTATTGCATTGCAAGAGAGTTGGCTTTTCAACCTTTTATGTAACTGATGACAGGCAAAAACGGTAACACCGTTTTTTGAGATCAACCAGGTCTCTACTTTCGTCTTTGGATACTTTACTTGAGACGGTGGCTTTAATTTTTTTTTTCCTTTTTCATCCGTTACAACAAAGATAATTTATTCGATGTAATTTTCAAAAGTGAGATACGAAAAAGAATAATGTATATGTAATTTATACTTTTTCTTTGACTTCTTCTTATCTAAGTATTTACTTCGGCCCGGATGAACGGGGAATATTCTAGCTTAAAAAGTAGAGATTTTTTTTTAATAAATTCGTTATTATGTTTTTAAATTTCCATAATTCCCCAGCACCCACGTCTTTTGCTAAATAGGGAAACAAGTTGAAACTTCGACCGTAGTTTGAGTGAGAGCAGAAGCAACAGGATCCAATCAAATAAACTTAAAAGAGAGGAAGTTGTGCAAACAAAATATTAAGGATTTTGTAGGCAAACGTTTAGAAATAACAATTTTTTAACTTATAATTGCATTTTTTTTAGTAAATTGCATTTTTTTAGTAAAACTTTCAACTGCACTATACACAATTATAAAGTTGTCAAAATTTCAATTATATATTCAGCCATTAATAGGTGTATTTCAAATACAAACACTCTTCATTTATGATTTTTTTTAAAAAAGTATTTTTTAAATATATACAACTGTATATTTTTAAGTAAGATTTGTATATATATTGTCACGATCCGAAAACCGAGTTCTGATGGTGTCTACATCCCACTTATAGATAAGTCTAACTCCAACACATATCAAGTAGTGACGGGCCAGTATCAAGTGCCAAAAGAAATGAAAAAGGGGAAGAAGAAAAGAAGGAGAAGGAAGAACAAAATACATAACAATAAGTAAATCCCCAAGAACCTAGTGCCGTGGTTGTCGATCATCTATTTATGGAATAGTACATAATACAACGCACAACAGGGCAAAATTTATAAAATAGCTATTCAGACTTTAACTAGAACAACTGTGAGAACAGAAGAAAGACCGGCCAGCATGAACGTCGACTGCTCACCGTATTTTCTGGAACAACATCAAACTAGCTCGCATGATCGTGTCCCTTCTGGTGACTCATACTAGGACCTGTATCACAAAAAGATGCAAAAGTACCAAAAATAACGGGTACCCGTTAAGCATCATAGGGCAAAAATAAGCAAAAGTAAGGTAAAAAGCGATTAAAAGCAAATAGAGTAATAGTACGTAATGGACAACATAAAAGGGATAACTGCATTAATAGCTAGTAAGTGCGATAAAGTATCAACTATCAGTGTGTGCAGCATAAGCTAACAAGTATGATGGAAAGTCAACTATCAAGGTATAATACACAGAACCTAAGCCACAAGCAAATCATGACCAAACACGACACGTACCTGAAACTCTAATGTAACCATCACAAGGAAGAACCAATAAGAGCAAGAGAACACAAAGAATGTAACAACTGAACGTAAGAGTAATTAACGTAATAAATGTAATAAACAACATAGAAGAGTAGCCACAAAGCCTAGCTAGCAACCACAACACATAAGTAACCCAACGGTGATTCCCCCGTAAGCCTCGAGGAGCGCAACCAAACGCGAAGAATGCAGTAAAATTTCAACTGTTGTCATATAGGCAATACCGAAAAATTAGAGTGTCGGTGAGAAAATAAATCAGATAGTGCGAGAATATAACTTTATACTGCTATCAAGAAGAAGAAAAAGAAGAAGATGAAGAGGAGGAGGAGAATTGTGGTTGATTAATCTAGGATTAGATGGAATTGTTTGACTATGGCTAGTTTGGAGATAGGAAAGAAGTTGATGGAAAGGGGGTTGGGGTTGTAGTGGGGATGTTGATAGCATGTGGGACAAGACTGCAAATTGCATTAAAGATATGGCTAGAGAGGTATTAGGTGTCTCGAGGGTCAATCTGGTAGGCGTTGTGGGGACTGGTGGTAGAATGGGAAAGTTCAAGGAAATTGGAGGCTAAGAAAGGGGTGTACACGGAGTTAGTGGAGAGTAGATCGAGGAGGAGAAGCGATTGAACAGGGAG
>JBDJHY010000014.1:401931-413348 GCA_039654485.1 Withania somnifera | reverse complement strand
GTTTCATCTCCTACAAGGCTCTCAGCTACACGTGTGATTCCCGGTTGAGAACATATGTGTGGTGGTCGGAAATGCTGCCTGATGTTTTGTGGTTCTTGTTGACCACCACGTTAGTATTTAGGACCTTGACAATTAGATTGATGTCCTCGGTTCCTGGCTTCAGCTGATCCACCTTGACAAATCCTAAGTAGAGAAAGCAGTATTTATTGCAAAGACGCACACTTTTCATATATTTCTACTAGAGAGACGCACACTTCTCATGAGAATAGGCCAGTTGTCCTCCTACATGGAGGGAATGGAGTTGCATGAGTTTTTTACAAAAAATTGACAATGGTGGTGCTTACTGTTCCGGCACTTCTGCACACCTCCATTATTCCACTGAGTATCTCCATCCTCTCACAAGTACAAGTACCAGCAGTGCAGAGCCAGATTTTTTATTCAGGCTGTTCAAACTTCTCATTAAATGGACAAAAAAATTAAAATGTTTGGAACTTGGGCTCGAACCCGCACAACAAAGGTGAATTTGTACACCTTTGGCCACTGGGAAATTGCTCCTTTTGTTGCCAAGGGTGTTCAGCAATTCATATATATTAAAAAAAAACTATGCTGAACCTCTATATTCGATAAAATTTTCCGATGAAGGTCGTTCATTTGACCACGCCTCTGTAGGTATAGCTTTGCCCATGAGTACTAGGTAACTTTGGACACCAAGTATAAGGCAAATGACAATAAATTACTTAATTTTTTGTCTCTGTAAGGACTCAATAGTCTTCAATGGTCTTTAATTAAGAAAAGAGTAAACATGGTCCTACTGATTTATGCCAGGCAGACATAGTTCCCTTTCGCTGTCGTATCTCGTAACTCCAATAAAATAAGATGGCCAGTGAAAATATATATATGAAAAAAGGCAATCAAACAACAAATGAAAATCTGCACATTCCTTAAGGTAAGAATATCTAACTCAGTTTTTTCCTCTAGTTGAAGAATCGGAAACAAAGAGAAACTAACTCAATCTAAACTGTATATCTTGCTGGCATAGAATTTTGCTCCTAGATAGGTTGAGATTTTATGTTGGAAGTAGATTTTGAGCAGTGCAAATAGCAATGATATAGTAATACAGAAAGTGATTTTAGGTTCTCATTTATAATGTACACACAGGGAGAGGGTAGAACCTTCATCAAAACCCTTGTCCTTATTTGCAAAAAGAAAAGATAGTATAATAACACTCTTTGATCAACAAACTTCCATGCAATACAAAGCTTAATACACTTTCCTTATTTAACTACTATACTTACTCTAATAATACAAATTCTGTTCTGGTATTCCTCTTACTCTTATCTGGCAAGTAAATAGTTACTCAGAGCCTATCATTACATGTTCCATTGACCTCAATGAATCACATATCAAGGTGTTTGTAACACTTAAAAAACTTCAAAGCAACATTGACTTGAACCCACAAGCTGAAGGAGAATACAGCAATTGCAGCATAAATAAGAGTATGACAACTCAAAGCATACCTGTATCTTTGATCCTTGCCTCCTTCAGTGTTTTCCCCATTAAACAAATGGCTTCTGATAGTGTAATTTTTCTGTCTTCCTTGCTATTCCAGAGCTTATAAGTCATGATTTCTCCCGGCATAGGTGAGTAATGGTCAGAAAGAACCTGGAAAAGGAAGAAATTGAAGTTTAAAAGAAACAACTCTTTCTTTTATTAAGGAAAATATCTCTCAAAACCTTAACTTACAATTTTCTTTCTTGACCCAATACAACTCATTGAGTCTCCTATTTATAGCTAAAACCAACATGTTTAGTCTATTCCTAAAAGGATTAGGAAAAAACTAGTTTAGTCTAAAACCAACATGTTTAGTCTATTCCTAAAAGGATTAGGAAAAAACTAGTTTAGTCTATTCCTAAAAAGAGTAAGAAAAAAACTAGTTTAGTCTATTCCTAAAAGAATTAGGAAAATAACTTATTTCCTTTTTTCTTTTTTTAACAAAATAATATTGATTCATGCCAATCTTAAATCCTTAACCGATTTGTCAATGATTTCTTAGACTAGAAAAAATTGAAGATTACCCAACATTGCATGGAAGTGCACTCACGCCAATTACAACTATGATCACTGGTAGCCTAAGCTGAAGGAGAAGGAAACTAAAAATAGGTATGGAAAAAAATGAAGTAAAATTCAATTTCAAAATGCACATAGAGATGAGAAACAAAACGGAAAACCATTGATCAGCTATTAATGTCTGTTATTTATTTACAGGTGGACACAAAAATGCCTGTTACACCATTCTGCTACTAACGTGAACGAAGGAGTTTTTCATCTGCGGTTAAACTACAGGTACAAAACTTAAAAGGAAAAGAAAAAAGGAACGGGAGAAAATGAATTTCAAAATGCACAGAGAGATGAGAAACAAAACAGAAACCATTGATAAGCTGATTAATGTCTGTTATTTATATACAAGTGGACACAAAAATGCTCTGCCTGTTTACATCATTCGGTTACTAACGTGAACTAAGGAGCTCTTTTTCATCTGCGGCTGAACTACAGATCCAGGACTTGTAATATTTGAAGGTATCATAATCTTATTTAGCTACTGTATATATGAAAACTTGGACGAACTCCAACATTCACGTGATAGCAAAAATCAGATGGTACCACCACTTGTATGCCACTTCGTTTACCATGAAGTCTGAGCAACTGCCCTCTTCCATCCGAGAAGAATTTGAAGATGTGCTGGTTTCCAGATAACCTTGAACAACCCGCTAGTGTTTCTTGTAACATGACTCTTTGCACGACCACTGTTCAGCAGTAATCAGAATCACATACAGCACCATCTTGTAAGGAAGACAACTTAAACCAGGAAGAGGATTAGACACTTGCTCAAACAAAACAAAAAACAACACTTACAACTCAAAACCAGGAAGAGGATTAGACACTTGCTCAAACAAAACATAGAACAACAGTTGCCGCTATATCTAACACGATCAGTGCCTGAAACACTTTATTCACTACCTAGCATAAAAAACTCGGGGAAATGTGCTAGAAATGCCTACTCCTTTTGAAACCATGATCATTTGATTGTTGATCTTGAATGTTCTTCAAAGGTAAGTACCTATGTGCTAGAAATGCCTTCTCCTTTTGAAACCAGGATCAGTTGATTGTTGATCTTGAATGTTCTTCAAAGGTAAGTACCTAGCGTCAGATTCCAACAATGCAGCATCAAAGGGATTAATGGTTTTTGTTGGCCAGTTTAGCCCAGAAACTGTTGGTGGCGAAGCAATTTGTGGGACTGCCCAACATGTATCTGGCACTTCCGTACTAAAGCACTCGTCACCTGCAACTTCTGCGTCAGCATGAGCATCTCTCAAGATTGGAGAGCTATTTGATTCTCCCAGCTTTCTATTGGTAGCCTGAAAGATTTCAATGGAGGGAACACTAAAATTACGTGCCCCAACGCATTCCCTCTTAATCCGGAAAAACATATTGATACCCATTTGAAAAGAGTATCTGACTCACCCAAGCATGATATATATAGAGCAAATTGAAGTGACTATTTTTCTATCAGAAAATAACAAATATTATACATGATAATGTTTAACGTTTCAACTCCCCCAATTTGACCAGTCTTTACTCTCACCAGGTGATGACAAAATTCAAATTTCACTTCAAATAAGCTACATCTGTCAATACAACATCACAGTGGAAATGCAGATTATACTTCGGATATATAAGAAACATTGCCTTATTCCTAACTGATTCTTTTACAGCCATACATCTTTTCCAAAAAGATGTATCCAGAAGTCTTTCAACTCTTTCATTTCGTCCAGGAATCGAAACTCCGAGCGCCTCAGAGAGTTTGCCGAAGCGACGCACTCGTCCACCAATACAACATTAGGAATCACAAAATTCTATGAGGTTTGTGCTTGTGGCCTTGGTGATCGTCGAATTTGGCGTAAGGCCAGCAGTGCGCCCAGACCTGCCTTTCTTTCCCACTCAGAGATGTTATATAGGGGGTCACACCTTCTTTATAAGGTTTAGCTCTATTCTACTTGGCCACAACAGTGTGTGGAACTCTACATTCGGATGATGATGGCCAAAATATCATCATATATAATAAAAGAAAATATAAAAAGGAAGACAAACCCTACTTCCAAAAGAAAGAAGATAAGGGAATACATGATTTGTACCTCAGATGGTCCATAAGCCATATATCCGTAATTCTGATTGAAATCACCCATCCCAAGAAATTCATTAAATTGCCATTGTGGAATGATTCCAACTGCAGAACCACCAACCAATGGAAGTCTACTAGTTGAGAAGTCCCCAGTCCCACTAGTATGGACAGGTAATACGCCATTTTCACACGGAGAAACGGATGACACAAGAGCAACACTGTTAGGAATTGGAGATTCTTGCTCCACAACCTTCTGGATAGAATGCGACTTTCCTGGGGATGGTGATGCAGAAGGACCAACAGGTTCAAGTCCCACTTTGACTCCGGTCAGCAAGAATCTCTGGTGAGCTGAGACATAAGCGTTTACAGAGTGAATAGAAACGTCGCATTTTCGGCAGAGCAAAGCTCGATCCTCAAGGCAAAAGAAATACCCAACAGTTTCCTGCACAAAATAGATCTTCTTACTAGTAGAATAAAAATGGAAAAAGCTTGGAAATAGGCATGAAGCATGGATAAATATTTTCTCTTCATTTTGTGTCAAGGCACGTCAAAGTCATGTGAATTTCATTGAAGAAGGCGGACACAACTCTGATAAATCTAATAAAGCAATTATGTTTTGACACCACAAGATATTAGCAAATCATGACCAGTGAAACATAGATCCTGGAGAAGAGAGAGCATGGCATTTGCTTGACGAGGGACTACTACTTTGGCTCCATGTAAGAAAGGTATTAAGCAGCATAGGTTGAATCATGTCTCCCAGGAACAAAAACAAAATAAGACCGCTTGTTCTAAGCTGTGTGGCAACTTTTGCATCAAGTGACCTTGAAAGGTTATTCAAGGTTCTAGAGCACTATTGCTAGGGAGGAAGTTAAGCAGTGTTGGCAGTTCTCCAGTGTCCAAGAACATAATCAAGTCGCTAACGATTGACGATAGTATATAAGCAGACAGACGTTTACATAGGGACATGTACTTCCTCTTTTAATTTAGATTTGAGTCATTCTGGGGAACAATGGTTGGGGAGGATTTTGATTTGCAAAATTCAACCATACATTACAAGGTGTGAAAATTTTCACAGTTTTAATTTACAGACAAAGTATGGCATATTCAGTTTTAGCTTTCTTTTCCTGTTAAGAGTAACTTCCCCTTCCCTCCTCTCCTCGTCTTTACCATTCCAATCTTTCCTCCTGCTCCTTTTCCATTGCTACCTTTACTACCTTTTCTTCCATCATTCATACTGCAAGAATATAGGTCAATATAAGAAGAAGACTCAATCTAAACAGCCGCCAGTAAGCAGGTAGATATATAATATATACATAATCCATGTTAAGTTTGTGTATAACCTTGTATAATGTGTGTATAATCTAGGTTACACCAGCTAGGAGGAGTAAACAGTGAATCCGACCATCTACTTGTGCACACACTCTTACATATATTATTAGGATTTATCCCCGTACCAAGCAATATACCCTCACTACCTTTTAATTGATAACAGGTGATTTGAAGTAGAACGTTCTTTTGAAAAATAAGCCTAAGAGCATCTAGGTATAATCTATCCAAATACCAAACAATCATATTCGACCACGCTCTAAGACCGCAACTTCTAACACGAGATTTAAAATCATGGGTTGAAAGTCGGGGTCCGGAGGTCGGGACAAATGTGGGTCAGGTCCCGTGTAGAAAGTTAAGATCGGGTCTCAATTTTGAGTCTTGAAATTAGGTCAGCACTCGGGCCACGAGTGGGGGACGAGAGTTGGGATCAACCCTCTCTCCCAGTAAGGTCACGAGTTGGAAGCCTGGGGTCAATCGGTCGAGGTCGCGTCCTAAGATAAATATAGAGATCGAATCTTAAATTAGGATTTGGGGTTGGTTGCGAGTTGACAAAAAAAGAGCAGATCGGGGTCGGGTCAAAAATTGACATCAAGTCTCTAATCAATAGTCGATGTTAAATCTCGTGTCAGGTGTAGGGTCTCTTGTCGGGATTTGGGTCGGGCTGTGTGACAAGAATTGGGATTCGAGGTTGAATCCCGAGTCAAATATATGTGGGGTTGAGTCTCATGAGGGGAGTCTAGGTCGAATCCCAAATCAGGAGTCGAGGTCAAATTTAATCGACTCAATTAGAGGTCGAGTGTCGATACAAGACTCACGAATTACGCGGCGACCCCACTTCCCCACTCGATACTTAGCCATGAATTTTAATTGGAGATTAACCCTTGACCCGTGACCCGATTTCGGGTCCTAAGACCCTACCTTGAATTTCTATCCGACTTTCACCTAACCCTAACACTCGAGTTGGGAATCGAGATCCAATCTTTGACTTCCCACTCGAGACTCGATCCTAATCCCAATACCCAATTCGGGCCACAAACTAAATTCCCGACCCAAGACATTATCTCGACCCAAGACACGTTAGACTCTTTCCCGAGATACTGAGACACAATCATAACCCCCTATTTCGTGACCATCCCTGATCTCGGCTTTCGACTTTAAACCGCAGATCGAGGTTATGAACCCGACACTCCATTCGGGACTAGACCCAATCATGGAGTCAGAAACCCAATATTAACTCTTGCCTCGTGACCTAAATCCAACTCTCGACTCATTGACTGACCCGAATCTTAACTCTACTCAACACCCAACTTGAGAACCAACCTCAAGCCTCGCTCCGGAACTTGATTCGGACTGTTAATTTTCGTATCATGGGTTGATCACATAGTTTATCTCGGGGGAGGTTCTATGATCGAATTTATGGTCAAAACGGATTCGAGTCGAAGTTAGGATTTCAAATTCAAGTAATTTAGGAGTTGAATTTCAAGTTGAGGTTAGATTTTGAGTCTCCCCTTGGATCAGGGTTCAAAATTGGGTCTCGAATCATAAGTTCGATTTCGGGATTGAGAGTCTAGTAAAGTCAGGAGTTTGAGACGCAAATCAAATCGTGAGTCAAATTTTAAATTAGTGTAGTGAATTAATACCCGAAGCTAGAGCAAGGGTGAAAATTAGGGATCGAAAGTCAAATATTAAATCAGTGTCATGAATCAATACTGAAACTGGGGTTGGCGTGAAAAATAGGGGTGAGGTTAAAAAAGATTTTTAAAAAATGTTTTTACTTCCCAGAGGAAAATATATTCCCTAAAATTTTTGAAGTTGGTCATTAGAAAAACATTTTCAAAACATCTAAAACAACCAAACACGTAATAAGATTAGAAGCAATTTCCGAAAAATAGTTTCCTTTATACCACACACACTAAACTCTCCCCTTTCCTCCAGCCATGTTACGTGCCCTGGCACACGTCTCTTTCTCTCTGAGAGATTCCATAAAGTGCTCTCTCCTTCGACCATTGAAAATTTGCAGGGACAAAAGAAGATAAAATAATCTCATAGACATTGGCTTCTTGCCATTCTTAATCTGTTTGAATGGAAGTAACCAGCATGACACTGTGATGATCTACCGTGCTGGCCCCTAAGAGGAAGGGATATATCATTCAGAACAGACACATTCTTCTTCCCTCTGTTACTCCAAAAGAGGAAAGGAACACAGCATTTAGTGCGGTACATGCTATAGTAAACCAGTGAACTTTGACATGGCTGCCAAACAACTGAAGGAGAGAAGGGAAATTAAAACAAATTTTCATAACTCAGCAATCAGAAAATGTCTAATACTAGAGAGAGGAGAGAAGAGATGTATATTCATGTTTCTTTTTTATTTGAATAATGCTTCAAAATTGACAAGAGTAATCTATTTTTTACAGTCTTAAGTTTCTCATTTCAGTGGACAGCACTACTGGTTTAATGCCCAATTGTCTTTCACATATAATTATGCATTCCAGTTGACATTTTAAGCATATTAACAGGCATTTTTGCTGATGGATAAAGAGAAATCAGCAATCGAAATTTTGAAGGTCAAAATAAATAACAATAAGCCTTCACTATCATATTATCTGACATTAGAGCCAAAAAGAGAGGGATAGAGAGAAAGCAGTGAGCAGCAACAATTTAAGTCGAATATAGATACTATCAACCACCTAGCGTTGACCTCTCTTGCCATAAGAGACTACTCCCTCCGTCTCCATTACAAGGAAATAACCTCGTTTCAGAAAGAACCTTAATCCGTTTAAAAAAATAATCATTTTTTTGAAATATTTTAATAATTCAAACCGTGACATATTTAAGACCCCCACAATATTCAAAAGTAAGAAGTACTTCCACTCTAACTCCAACTTCCACGTATGAATTTTGATATAATTTTAATTTAAAATTCAAGTTAAAATTATAATTTTAAAAAAATATTATTAATTTTTTTTAAATTTCGTGCCAAATTAACTTTCATAAAAGTACTGCATAAATAAAAAATGATCTATTTATCCAAAAAGAATGAAGATGATATGGGTATCTCCGGACAACTACTACTATGGGAGTAAATAAAGTAGCCCCGTTCGAGAAAGGGCCCGAGCACGAGCACAAGACTATGGTACACAAACCTACCTTGTATTTCTGCTGAAAACACTCGAACCCGTCAAGCCAGATCATGTCTATTATTGAATAATGCTAGTAGATCAAACATCTATTCAGTTCATAGAACAAAGGACACCACATTCGACACTTTACAAACAGATCCCAAAAGAGATGACTTTAGTAGGTAGTTTATGGTGCATGTGAACCAAGTAAGTATTTTATGTACAAAACTTTCTTAAACTTCTTTGTCCCCACGAGTGGATTCTTACCCAATATAGGATGAAGGTAATGAGTAGAAAAGAAGTTCACCTGGCAGATGTCACACTTGGGCATGGGTAACGATGAGGCAGAAAGAGGGACTCTTTGATGCTTATTTGCAAGCTTATTCGCAGCATGGACTTTATCATCACAATACCAACAAAGAGCTGCTTCATCAGCACAGCACAATACCTTTGCCTCCACTATCTCACATGCGTTACACTGTATCTTCATCCTTGCAAAGGAAAAGACCAACTTTTCACCCTCCAAAAATGCACAAGCAAGATCTGTGTTTTAACAAGAAAAAAAAGATCTGCAAGTGTAACGCTGAAAAGGGGGTGATGGAAAAACTAAAGCAGTATGAACTACAAAAAGGAAGAGAAAAAATTGGTGCCCGTCACCACCGCCCAAAACAAAGGGGTTTCAGAAAGGAGTACAGGAGTGTAGACTGTAGAGTGTAGTTTCTAATGAAGTTCGTACTTGTGTTTGCAACATAAATATTTGATTTTTTAGGTTCTAAGCACAAAGGCGGTGTACGCGTGTTAGTTACTAAGGTAAGCGATGAGCTGAGCTGGCGCGGACTATACGGAGACATTGTCAGTGTCGCACACTCTAGTAGAATGACAAGTGTTCAGGGTGACTTGTGGGAGATGCTGAAAGTAACTTCGTACTGAAGAATCGTAATGTATATCCATTTAATTATTAACAACAAAAATTTGAAATCCTTGTAAGGTCAAAGGCACGTGAATCTTTTACTAGTAAAATGCCACATATACAACAGTACTTCTTGCCCTGAGTAGACTACAATTGCCTGTTGGTGCTTAGTTTCTAATGAGGTTCGTACTGGTGTTTCCAACATAAATATTTGATTTTTTAGGTTCTAGCACAAAGGCGGTTGTATGCGTGTTAGTTACCAAGGTAGTGATGAGCTTAGCTGACGCGGACTATACGGAGACATTGTCAGTGTAACACACCCTAGTAGAATCACAAGTGTTTGGGGTGACTTGTGTGAAATGCTGAAAGTAACTTCATACTGAAGAATCATATGTATATCCATTTAATTATTAACAACAAAAATACGAAATCCTCGTAAGGTGAAAGGCACGTGATCTTTTAATGTAAAATGCCACATATACAATAGTACTTCTTGCCATTGAGTAGACTACAGTTGCCTGTTGGTGCTCGGCGGAGCCAGTTTGTTATTAGTATGCTGACCAAGCGTCCAGACACGTGCCCCGGCCTCAGAGCGAGCGTTGACACGTGCCCCGGCCTCAGAGCGAGCGTTTTTGTCTGTGGCCATATTAATATTAGATAAAGCGTAAAAATAATCCGACAACTCCGGTTTTTATTTAATCTTGTAAGTGTAGCTTACGTTTTTGTCTGTGGCCATATTAATATTAGATAAAGCGTCAAAATAATCCGACAACTCCGGTTTTTATTTAATCTTGTAAGTGTAGCTTACGTCAAGTTGTCAATCAATTCAATATGTATTAAAAAAACAAATTATTAAAAAGTAAAATTTTACTTTAAAGAAAATATTTTTTTAAAAAAATTAAAATTAAAGTAAATTAAATATAATAACCTAACCCACGATTACAAAGTCTTCACCCAAAACCTTATTTGAGAATTAACTCGCAACCACAACATAAGATCTGAGACCCGTTTCGAGGCTTGACACCTAAGATCTGATCTCGACCTAGGACCCGAATTTCGATCCCGACATTGACTCGTACACGAGATCTGACTCTTGACTACCGATGCACACGCCTGATCCAACTACCAATCCCGACCCTGCTTCACAACTCTTGATTCGGGACCTAACATAAACTATCGAACTATGACTCGATCCTTATTTTGGAACTAACCTAGAGTATTGACTCAAGATCCGACTCTTGACCTTGAGCCGACCTTATCTCCGACCCAGGAACCGATACCGACATTCGCTTAAAATTTGACTCCCGAATCAAGACTCAATTAGATTCCTAATTTAGGACCCGACACAACTCCCAACACAATATATGACCTGAAAACCAACCCCGACTCTCGACTTTGGATTCAACCCCACAATTCTTGATCCAAAAACCGATCTTTACTTTTGACCTAAGACCTTACCTTAAACTAAATCGCCAAACCCGACTCGCAACTTCAGATTTGACTCTCAACCCAAATATTAATTTCCATATTTTGGACCCGACCTCGACTTGTGAATGAAGACCTTCCCCCTCGATTCTCAACTACAGATTCAACTTGAGATCCGATAAAAACTCCCAAATGGAGACTCATAGCCAACACAAGACTCCATCCTGACTCTGATTTAAGAACCAATTCCCATCCGAGACCCCGACTAGAGTTTTAACTTGGACTATTACTCCGAGGGTTAAACCCGACTCCCGACTCAATATTAAACCCAGATCAACCTCAACCTTGATTCTTGATTGGGGACTCAAACCCAATTTTATACTCGGGATTTAATCTGATACCCAACCTCGACTCTCAACTTGAGACTCAACCCGAAGTGCTAACTCGA
>JBDJHY010000014.1:383821-397121 GCA_039654485.1 Withania somnifera | reverse complement strand
ATTCTATCTCTCAGTTCAGTTATCAGGTAAGTGTGAGTTATTGCATATTAGTTTTACATATTCCATAGCCGCATGCTCAGTTCTACTTACTTTCAGTTCAACATATTTTTATACCTTTCATGATTGCATTCACTTTCAGTTCAACATATTTTTATACCTTTCATGATTGCATTCTCAGATGCTCAGTACATTCAAAGTACTACTGCATACTTGTGCATTGCATTGTCTCATAATGCAGATTTGAGTATCCCTCCTTATGCTCGCGGTTAGCTTGGATACCTACATTCTAGCGATTCAATGTTGAGTCCTCATATTTCGAGGACATAGATTGATTTAGATTTGCTCTTTGTTTTATTTACACTTTCGTTTTCACCACTGTTAGGAATTAGCTGGAGACTTGTCACACCAACTCATCTGTTAGTATTAGAAGTCTTTTAGAATGTGGTCATGTTTAGTATTCGGACATGTTGAATTTCCAAGCTTTATAGTTTAATAATACTTCATCACTTTGCGTTTTGCTTCTTTTATGCTTATATTACTGTTTTCCTCAGTTATTATATCTTTTTAGTATATGCTAGCTCCAAAGGTACACTTGAAGCCACTTGTGGTTGTAGGTACCATGTCCCGTCCAGGGTATAGACTTGGGGTGTAACAAATTTGGCATCAGAGCACTAGATTCAAGAATCCTAGAAATATCTGAAAGTCGTGTTTAGTAGATTCTTCTTTATGGGAGTGAAGCGTGCACACTTATAATTGAGAGACTACCGAATGTTTAGGAAAAGTTTCCCTTCTTTCATGCTTTTCTCGTGCGATAGAGTTTAATGATCTACACGTTTCTGATAATACCTCCATGCAGAGCACCCGCATGCAGGGCACATGGATGGCGACGTCAGGCAGTCCTCACCAGCTCTTGAGACTCAGCTAGATAATGTAGTAAATGTTGAGTTCGGGAATGCTATTATGCTGGTGGCACAAGTTGTCAGAGCTGAGGCGGATCAACAGGGAAAAGCCTCTGCAGCTCCTCAAGTTTCCTAATATACTACCAAGATTTGGAATTTCATCCGGATGAATCTGCCAGAGTTCCTTGGTTCTAAATTAGGAGAAGATCTAGAGAACTTCATTAAGGAGGTTCGCAGAATCTATGAAGTCATGAGGTAAATGATGCATATAGGGTTGACCTCGCATCATATCAGCTTAAGGATATGACTTGCATATAGGTTGTCCAGCGGAAGAAGAACAAGACTGAGGGCATTGCACCTCCTACTTGGTAGAGTTTGAGGAGGCATTCATTGGGCACTTCTTTTCCCCGAAGTTGAGAGAAGCTAAGACTAGGAGTTTCTGAACTTGGAGCAGGACTTTATGAGTGTGGCAGAGTACAATCTTAAATTCACCCAACTAACATGTTTTGCTATTGACATGGTAGCAAACATGAGAAACAAAATGGACTGTTCGTCTCTAGACTCTCCCTACATCTATTGAAGGAGTATAGAGCGGCTATGTTGATTGGAGACATGGACATTGGCAAACTTATGGTCCATCCATACTAGATTGAAGGAGTTAAGACCAAATTGAGAGAAGCTTATCAGAATAAGAAGGCCAAGAATGACAACTTTGAGTTTAGCTAGCATCGATCTGGTGGAGGAAACAGATCACCTTAGTAGCTGAATTATTAGACACCAACCCTTTCATCAGCTAGGACACCAACTTAGACTTTCATGCCTCAGGAAGATCAGTGGGTTAAGGCACCAGGGTTTCATTCTCAGGGCAGCATTGCAGGAGGGCATACCCACCCTACTTACAACCAGTGCGGCAAGAATCATTGGAACAAATGTTTGTATGGGCAGAATGGTTGTTTAGGATATGGTCAGGTTGACCACAAACTTAAGGATTCTTCTCATCCAAACAGGGCAACGGTAACAGCCAGACCTAATCTAGTACGTCAGCAGCTCCAGCAGGTTGCCGATTCAGCAGTGTGCCACTTCTAGCACCGGTGGCGACAGCGTTAAATCGGCTATATGTTCTTGGGTCCTGTCAGGATTAGGAGGACTCTCCTGATGTGGTTACTGGTATGTTATGGGTCCATTTATTTGATGTTTATGCATTGTTAGACCCTTGAGCTACTTTGTCTTTTGTCACTTTCTATATTGCCAACAAATTCCGAGTCAGTCCTGAAATTTTTCTAGAGCCCTTTTCTATCTCGACTCCAGCCGGTGACTCGATTATAGCAAAGAGATTCTAAAAAAAACTGTCCAGTCTTAGTTCCCCGGAAAGTCTCCTTAGTCGATCTTATAGATATTGACATGTTAGACGTTAATGTCATTCTTGAGATAGATTGATTACATTCCTACTACCGCAATTGACTGAAGGACCCGAGTGGTCAAATTTCAATTTTCTGATGAGCCATTCTTAGAGTGAAAAGGTAGTCAAATTGTACCCAGGGGTTGCTTCATTTCCTACCTTAAGGCCAAGAAAATGATTTCCAGAGGTTGTATTTACCAATTAATTTCCATTAAGGGCTCCGAGTCCGAGGCCCCCAGTTTCCTAGTAGTTCCAGTGGTAAATGAAATCTGAGGATCTATCTGGAATTCTTCTAAGACAGGGAGATTGACTTTTGGGAATAGATCTTCTTCAGACGCTTAGCCAATATCCGTTCCACCAGATAGAATGGCCCTAACAGAGTTCAGAAGGCTGAAAGAATAGTTAGAACAGTTTGCAGATCTCTTAGATAAGAGATTTATCACGCTTAGTGTATTTCCATGGGGTGCTCCTGTCCTTTTCGTGCGTAAGAAAGATGGATCCCTTAGGATGTGCATAGATCACTGCCAGTTGAACAAGGTCACTACAGCAAACAAGTATCTTATTCCCAGGATTGATGACCCGTTCGACCAACTTCAGAATACCAGTGGTTTTTTCAAAATAAACCTCAGATTAGGATACCATCAACTCAAGATCAGGGAATGTGACATTTCGAAGACACCCTTCAGGACCCGGTATTGGCCATTTTGAATTTGTAGTCATATCCTTTGGACTGACCAATGTTCCTGCAGCCTTTATGCATCTCTTTGAACATGGTATTTAAGCAGCATTTGGACATGTTCGTGATTGTATTTATAGATGGTCTCCTAGTTTATTCCAGAAGTGAGGAGGAGGATGCTAGTCACCTAAGGACTCTTCTGTAGACCCTTCAGGACCGTCTGCTATATGCAAAGCTCTCCAAGTATGAGTTCTTGCTGAAGTTTGTTGCTTTCCTCGGTCATGTGATCGTAGAAGATTGATGCAGTCAGTAATTGGTCTAGACCCACCTCTCCTTTAGATATTCAGAGTTTTTTTGGGTTTAACTGGTTACTACTTGAGACTTGTTGAGGAGCTTTTATCCATAATTACCCCGTAGTTTTTATCCATAGTTGCCCTGTTGACCCGGTTGACTCAGAAGAAGGTCAAAGTTTAGTGGTCTGATAGATGTGAGAGGAGTTTTCAGGAGTTGAAGACTCGAAGGACTTCTACCCCAGTATTAACCTTTTCAGAGGGTACAAGAATTATCCAACTCATGACCTTAAGCTGTAACAGTTGTTTTTGCTTTAAAGGTATGAGGACACTACCTTTATGGTGTCCACTTAGGTGTCTTCACAAATCATAGAATCCTGCAGTATGTGTCCAACCAGAAGCAACTGAATTTTCGTCAAAGGAGATGATTTTAACTTCTGAAAGACTATGATATGAGTGTGTTTTACCATCCGAGTAAAGCAAATGTGATGGCAAATGCACTCAACAGATTGTCCATTGGAAGTATGGCACATGTTGAAAAGGGCAAGAAAAAGCTGGTTAAAGATGTGCACAGGCAGAAACGTTTGGGTGTTCAATTGATTGATACAGATGATGGTGGGTTGTTAGTTCAAAATGCTTTAGAATCATCATTAGTTGTTGGGGGTGAAGGAGAAACAGGACAGTGATTCACTATTGCATTAGCTCAAGGGTGTTGTCCATAAAAAGAAGGTTCAGTATTTCTCACAAGGGGGAGATAGTGCTTCGCTATTAGGGCAGGTTGTGTGTTCCGGACGTTGATGGGTTAAGAGAGAAGATTTTTTTCTAGGCTCACAATTCCAGATAATTCATTCATCCAGGCACCACCAAAATATACTGAGACTTGAGAGGAAAGTCTATTGGTGGAATGTCATGAAGAGGGACATAACTTATTTTGTGGCAAAGTGTCCCAACTATCAGCAACTCAAAGCTGAGTAGCAGAGACTAGGAAGTGCGATCTAGAACTTCACCATTCCTGCTTGGTAGTGAGAAGTGATCAACATGGATATCATCACAGGTCTACCTCGCACTTGTAAGCAACAGATTCTTTATGGGTGATTATGGAAAGAATGACCAAATCAGCCCATTTCTTGTTAGTCAGATCTAATTACTCAACAGAGGACTATGCTAAGCTCTACCTTTAAGAATAGTCAGAATGCATAGTGTTCCTTTGTTTATTATATCAGTCAGAGGTACTTAGTTCACCTCTCAGTCTTGGGAGTCCTTTCAGAAAGGTCTAGGTACCCAGATGAATCTTAGTACAACTTTTCATCCGCATACAGATGGCTAGGCAGAGGGATCATCCAGAGCTTACAGGACACGTTGAGAGTATGCATGACCTATTTCAAGGGTAATTGGGATGATCATTTGTCCTTGATAGAGTTTGGTACAATAATAACTATCGCTCTAGCTTATATATGACTCCTTATGAGGCTCTTTATAGAAAGAGGTGAGATCTCTCATTGGTTGGTTCGAGGTAGGTGAAACAACTATAATAGGGCCGGATTCAGTCCATGAGGCCATGCAGAATGTTCAGCTCATCTAAGAGAAATTGAAGAGGGCCCAAAGTACACAAAAATCTTATGCAAATGTAAGGAGAAAGGATTTGGAGTTCAAAGTGGATGATTGTATATTTCTGAAGGTCTCGCCCATGAAAGGGGTGATGAGGTTTGGAAAAAATGGAAAGCTCAGTCCTTGATATATAAGTCCTTACCAGATTTTGAAGAGTAGGCAAGGTGGCCTATGAGTTGACCTTCCAGCAGAGTTGGCAGCAATGCATCCAGATTTCCATGTGTCCCTGCTGATGAAATGCATTGGTGATTCTTCTTTGATAGTACCTTGGAAGAGCATAGGTGTGAGAAATAGTCTCACTTACGAGTAGGTAACGGTTTAAATATTAGATAGACATGTTGATGAGTCGGTGGAATACCAACCTATCAAGCTCTTAAATGCGAATTATTGGTCATTTGGAACACCTTTTTAAGAGATTTTAATGATATATGTGACATGATCAAGCAATCTCATGATACAATGAAAATGGAGAATTGATGCAAAAAGAGAAGTAAAGAAATGAAAACAAGAACAAAATAACGCTTGCAAGCCATGCCAATGATCTGCCGAGCACATGCTGACCGCAAAAGAGTATATTCGGCCGCATACACTCATATGCGGACCACATATGCATTCCATACGGTGTTTTTTAGCATCCTATCATATGCAAACAAGAAGCCTTCATATGCGGCTGCATATGCATTCCGGAAGCATCCATCTCAGGCGAGCATATGCGGTCCGCATATGCTTATATGTGGCCACATATGGACTCCGCATACACCTTTTAATGCACCGACTTTTTGAGGTAAGCCAATTGCGGTCCACATATCTCCAAATCCGGAGCATATGTGACCGCATACGAAGGACGGAGGGAAACTTTGTCTTTTATATTTTTTGGTTTTTTGGGAAATATAAATAGATTTTTCCTAGGTTTTTGGGTTCATTATTTATCTTATTTCTCTGCTTTTGAAAACCCTAGTGAAAAGAGGTGAAGAACATTGAATAATACTCCACCCATTTATTTCTCTTGTAATCTTTTGAAGCTAAACACCAACTTTGCATTTATGGCTGAACCAAGAAATGAGGTTCTTGGGTATATTTTCTCTGTCCATATTAATGAGTAGCTAACTTTTCATTTCTTAGCGGTGTGTATTGAAGGGTCAATAGATGTGATTGGGTGTTGCTTATTTTCTTCTAAATTCAACTTATGTTCATGGGCCTTTCATTATCGTCATGTTTTAGGCAAGTTGGGGGTTACAAATCCTAACCACTTAGTTTTCTAATATTGCTTGAGAAAGAATATAAGAAGCTAGAGAAGATACTTGAAGCAAGAACTTGAAATGATTTTCAATTAATAGTTAATGCTAAAAATAGATCTATTAACTTGAGATAATGAGATTGTTTTTAAAGACATACAGTGGGGTTTGAAAGAACCCAATGTATAGTGGGTTTGTGGATTGAGAGCTCACAAATTTACCTCACGTCTTTCTACCCATAATGTTTGTTGAAAAGGAAGCATGTTAAACACCCTCATTCACCATTTATTACCCAATCAAGCATATCCCTAAGACTTGCTACTCTTGTAATTTTTTCTTAAAGAATCAAAGTAATTAAGTAGTTTGATATCATAGTTCAATGCACTTAAATTAACATTACTGGTATGGGTAGTAGGAATAGTGTTACCATTACCCATTGCTATCTCTTCGAGATCGTGGTAGTCATGCACAGTAGCTAAAGTCGAAGTAATGTGATGTGTCGCTCCACTATCAACAATCCATTGGGCTTCTTGTTGATTAGTGCTACTAGCAAAGTTGTCTCGGGCTTGCAGATGGTTGTGCGACTGAAATGACGGACTTGGTCGAGTGACAGGGACGATCACAAAGTTAGCAATGAAGGTTGCTACCAGATGATTATTGTGATTGATTTTTTGTGTAGCCCATGGTTGTGAACGCTGCTGTTGATTATTAGCATCATTGATAGCTTGACGCCTATACGTGTTACTGGCGTTGTTCCAAGGAGTCATAGATGTTCTCTGTGCTACGCAACAGTATTGTAGGTGGCTGTGGTTTCGTAACTTCATCATACTTAGAGAAAAAGTTCATGGTCGAGCACTTTTCATATAATTTTTCGTATTTGGCTGCAGAAAGTTCGTGGAATTCAGATCCAAGTCCACTAAGAATTTTAACTATTAGTTCTAGGTTGGTTAGTTGTGGAATATACTGGGTATGATGTTGTTGTTATTGTAGTTCTGAGTTTGATACCGGTGCTCCAGCAGTTGCAAGTTCATCCCATAGGTGATCTAACTTGATGGAGATAATCAGAAACAAAATGAGTGTCTCTGGTAACACAGGCCAATTGATCACACAAATTAAAGATCTCTTGTTTGAGTTTTGTTTGCATATGAAAATGCAGAGCGTCCCAGACAACTTTAGGGTGGCGGCAACAGCTATAATGGCAACAAAAGTTGGTTCAATAGAGGCCAAGATAACATTTTGAATTAGTTGATCTTGATGAAACCAAACAATAAAGGCAGGATTCTCGATTTCTTGATCGTATCGAGATAGCATGTGAGAGGGGAAGGAATAGATCTATCAAGATGGCCATAGAGATAGTGACCATTTGTAAGATTGGTACTTGAACTTTTCATAGAGAGAAGTTGTGGCTGCTAGCTAATTTGATGGGCAATTGCGTGACAGAATTGAATTGAACAATTGTGTTGTTAGCATCAAAATTGACTGCAGAAACATTGGTAACCATTGCAGTTGATGAATGTTTGATTTATCAGAGAAAAGACTCGTGAGAGTTAGAGAGACGCCGATACCATAAAGAGGAGAGGAATATTAAGAATGAATTGATGTTTATTGATTATTGTAGTGGTGTTTAAATAGCTAGTGTATTACATACAAAGTAGAGAAATAAATAACAACTTGGAGAAAATCTAGGTAACAGGGAAACCTACGTAAATACAATCCTAAGGATAAGGAAGCTGATAAGTACAAAATTACTATAAATAATCTGAATAAAAAATGAGTCCTAAGCAAATAACAAGAGTCCTAAACTGAAGGAGATTTTCTGGCCATCATTAGTTATTAATATGCGTGCTCAATTTCTTTGGCATAGATGAGTTGACATGCTGTTTTCTGGTGTAGGTGATGCCTTTATCAGGATTTTTTATTAGTAAGCTGTTGAATTTGCCATCCCATTATGCTGCAGGCTTGATATTGGTTGGTTGCTGTCCTGGAGGTATGCTTAGCTAGACTTCTTCTCAAGCCTTCTACTTATAGGCATTAACTAAGCATCTCATGGATTATTCTACAGGGACGGCAAGTAACATTGTCACATACATTGCACGGTAGGTAGAGATTTTGAAGGTTTTTTATATCATCATTATTTAATATTTTCTTGCTTTGCTGTTATTTTCATGATAATACCTACTAGTTGTTGATGCTTCATTTTGTTGCAGTGGAAATGTGGCGCTTTCAGTATTGATGACTGCTGCAAGTACCCTATCCGCTGTGGTTGGTAGCTTTTATATCTTATCCAATATAAGACATTTATATCTGTGCATAGTATATCGTTTGTTTTATGCATCCCAAGGACAACTGACGTAAAGCAGTTTGTTCCTAAAAGAAACTTTCATGAGATAGTGCTTATTGGGAAATGTGTAACCTCACTCCTTGGATGCAAGCTTCTGTCCAACAAAGAAATGCATTGTTGAAAGAATAATCAAGGAACAACTAAAATAAACCCAGGGAGCTTCTTTTGCAAGTTACTTTGAGTTTGAATTTTGTTGATTCCCAAAAGCTTGTAAGCATTTGGAGGAGTTCAGTTTCTCATAAGAGCAATACAAGCCCAATAAGAATGTCAAAGAAGTCAATTGTTGCCATAGTCAAAGACAGAGATGAAACGTCGGCGCCGACATCTGATATAGACCGATGAATTTGAAATTCAATTGAGAAAAATATCCATGGTGAAGGCTTCACCGCTAGTTACAATCATTGAAAAGATTCAATTAACTCCTACCATCAGAGTAGTTGAGCAAACAGGTCCAACTAATTTACCTCTAGACTGCAATCAAGGTGCAGGGTTAGAAAGTGTAAAACTGAGTATCGAATGGTCATACTGAAGTATCTAGTCCATCACATGAAAGTATTTCTGGATGGTCAAGAATATTAGAAGATTTAGGGTGTTCAATTGTTTCCTTGATATGTATTTTTCTTAGATAGTTGATCCGTGTTGAACTATAACAGCTAAACTATTGGTAGGCAAATCCATGTTTGGGACTGCTTAAAAAAGACACAAATGTAATAAACAAATCATTTTATCATCTTTCCAATTAATAGTCAACCTGAGCACTTTTGTCTAAGACTGGGGGACTGTTCTTTCTTAGTACGCTCATGTTCTTGAGCATTGTGGAAAATGTTCCTGGACTTCCTTTTATTGCTGAATGTATCTCACACTTCCTTAATATCTTTGAAGATGTATACTCTCATCATATTTAATGGTGTGAGAGTTCCCTTAAGTTGATTGACCTTTTCTGGTTACACATGTAGGTGATGACCCCTTTTCTAACAGAGAAACTTGCAGGGCAATTTGTTGCGGTGGATGCAGCTGGACTTTTCATGTCCACTTTACAGGTCGAATTCCTAATCAATTTTTTTTTTTGCTTATCACTATTGTATTTGTCGTAATACATTATAGATCCTGCCAAAATTCAGGTGGTGCTTCTTCCTGTATTAGCTGGTGCATTTCTCAATCAATATTTCAAAAGCTTTGTCAAAATTGTGTCTCCACTGATGCCACCTATTGCTGTAGCAACTGTTGCTGTTCTATGTGGAAATGCAATTGCACAGAGTTCTTCTGCAATCCTTATGTCAGGTCAACAGGTTGTCTTAGCTACTGTTCTTCTTCATGCGTCTGGCTTCTTCTTTGGCCTTGTATTCTCGAGGATGCTTGGAATTGATGAATCATCCTCAAGGACAATATCTATTGAAGTCGGCATGCAGGTAAGGAAATTATTTCAGAAATAGACTCTGAGAGGAGCACTTCTCCCTCTCCCCCCATGCATCAAGAAAATACTTGTTCACTTTCAATCCTCAGTATATGACTGAAGAAAATATCATAATGTATTTCCAAAATGGCACCTGAAAAACATTCTGGGGAAAGATGACACTTGAATAGTTAGATAAGCCTTTGCTATATCATGTCTTTATAAGTAAGGCCGCGTTGTCATTAAATTGTACTTCATTTGTTGCAGAACTCGGTTCTTGGAGTAGTTCTAGCCACTCAGCATTTTGGTAATCCACTTACTGCAGTACCATGTGCAGTTTCTAGTGTTTGTCATTCGATATTTGGTAGTGCCTTGGCTGGCATCTGGAGGCGTTCTGTTCCAGATAAAGTGTAGGACTGAGTAACTCTGTCGGTATGTCATCTTGGCAATCCTATGATGGTGAATCTAAGATTGTGGCTTTTGCGCAGTGATACATCAATCTAGGTAGTCGGTCGAATTGGAGGGTCTTTTTTGTTTTTGGAAGTTCATAGTGCTGATGTCTGTCGAATCAGCATTAACCTTTCTATACGAAAACCAATTTATCTTTCGGGTGGTGATGTCAAAATGTCCTGTGAAACTTTGAAATCTCCGACTAGTAATTCTTCTTGAGAGGAGAAATTAATCAATTATGCAAAGAATCGACTAAACATCTTGATAATTTGCTGGAAATTTGCCCGTGTTTGATCTCCAATTCTTGTTCACGTAGAGATTATGTGGTGTGACCTAGTGATCTCATAATTTCATTTCGAGTGAGCAAAGAGTAGTCGGTCTCATGTCACACTTTTCAGTTATCTTGCAACACCTTTGTTCTCTAACATTGCGAATAGAAACAGAGCTAAGAATGGTGGTGTTGACCATTTCTACTTTGGTATAAGAATTGTTTAAATCTTCTGCGAAATTGGAGTTAAGTTTAAATTTTGAGAAACGACAAATATTTTTCTAAAAGAATCCAGGAGGGAGATTACTCCTAGTAGATGACTGTTTTGGCTTCAACAGTATATCCTTGTTCAGAGAAATCTTGAATTCCCCAATGAAGATTCTCACTGAAACAATGACAAACTTTCTAATATTTCTCTATGAGAACACTAGACTATTTTTTCTTTTCTCATGATTCAATCCAAATATCTGTGCAAATAACCATTGAATATTTTTCAGTGGGAAATTCAGCAGAAAAATATTGATATTTTAGTGGTGATTATACTCTAAAACCTGACTGCTGAATACGGATTTGGTGGCAACTTGGCGGTAAGGCCTGGCTTTAGCACGAAAGAATCTCAGGGAACAGCAAAAATTCTGTTAATATATGCCAGAAATGCCAGTGTCCATCTTGGCTGTTGCCTACAAAATTAAGGGTGTGTTTGGTATGGAAGATGTTGTTTTCTTAGAAAACAAATGAAATATTTTTTTTTTCAATTTTATGTAAGCAAAGTAATATTTCAAGAACCTATATATTTAATCTAAGAGAACACTACTTGGGGTGGGATGGGGGTTTGGGAGTGGAAAGGAAACAATGGGCTTGAAAGATAGAATCAGCGAAGCTACTTCTGAAACAGCTGACTGATAAAGTTAAAACTTCATGTGCTCCTCATCTGTATCCCATCCAACCTACATTTAGACCCTACACTACACTTGCATACTGCAGATGCTACTGGACTTTTCTTTGACAAAAAAACATACATCTCAGCTGTCAGATTTAAATTTGATAAGTTCAACTGAAATTTGCACTCAAACTCTAGAAATTTAATGAATTTTCTCTTACACATATATAGAGAGAATAGAGTTGGGGTCAACCCATTGAACATAGGCTCCATCTACATCTACTTTCCTTTCCAATGTACAAAAAAAATAATCTGCTTCTGTTCTATTTCATTTAACACTCAATTCCCATCCATCTCAAAGTGAGACTATTTGAGAGATTTCATACCCTTGAGAATCCTATAAAGCTACTAATTCGATCTCATAATAGACTCATTAGTTTCACAGCTTGAGGAAAAAGTCTCATAATTCAATTTAAAATCTCCTTTTAATTCGATTTTTTAGTAAATTCGTTAATTCCACGGTTCGAGGAGAGTTTTGTAACTCAATTAGAAAGTCTTCCTTTAATTCGACTTTTTAATAGATTTGTTATTAGTTCAGCAACTCACTTGTATGAATTTCCCCCGTCTATTATTAGTGCATCTTTAAAGAATCAGGGAACAATCATATTGAAATATGCATGTGTTGGTATAGAATTCAATTTTTGTTCTTTTAATAATAAAATTGATTAATTAAGCTCTACATGAGTAACCCATCACCGTGGACATCCTAATTGTTGGATCAAGAGATGGTTCACAAAATTGTTCCTTTACGTTTTGATTTACGACTAAAATATTAAATTAAAGATTCAATGTTAAAATTCAATATTAATGAAGCACTCAAAAATATCAGAACTTGATCAAAATAAAAATCTTTTGTCATCTTTAACTTTTAAATTCCCTTAGCAGTAACTCTTCTTTAAGCGAAGTTCAAAAATTATTTTTGGTCGCAGGTTCAACTCCCAAATATAATCTTTTATGAGTTTTTCTTAATCTCATATAAATCTCTATTACGTTTAAGTAGTTTCGCTCGGAACAAATTAACAAATGAAATTAGACAAATAGTATCTTTAAACAAAAAAGAAAAAAGAAAGAAGCTTTTTAACTTCCTAGACCAAGACAACAAGGCACATCTTACCATGTATATGTAGTAGCAAAAGAAATTAGAATATATTTTCTCCTCGTTTTAATTTATTTATTTTATTTTTTTAAAAAAAAAACTCATTTTTTTTTATGTTTAGTAAGTCGATTTGTACGCCCGATATTCTACTGACATATTTAAAATGGTAAATTACATAAATTACACTTATTTACATTTTATTATTAATTCATCATACATTTTTAATAAACTATAAAAAAATTCAGCTTTTTCCTCGCCGATACATTACTCAGCAAATATTTTGCATCGAATACTTTGCATAAAGTTAAAAATATATTTTTTATAAAATCATAGATACACTTATATATACCTTTTTTTACTGATATATTTACAGATAATTTGTTGGTTTTTTGAATTTTCCTATTAAAACTACACGATTTGACGGATATTTTGGTACGTTATGCATCATATCTTTATTTTGAAACTACAAGATTAGAAAGTCTTTTTTACTTTTTTATAATCTGTCCCGAGTTAAATCAAGACAAATAAATCGAAATGGGAGAATTTTATTTTATGTTTTATAAGAGTGATGGATGAAAAATACTGAAAATGACGATTGAAGGAATATTGTTGAGAATTGAGATGATGTGTTCAAGTTCATGAAAGCTCTGTACATAGATTGTCTTAATTTCTCAGAAAGTGATTCTAACTCTTATAATATAACAA
>JBDJHY010000014.1:359573-381054 GCA_039654485.1 Withania somnifera | reverse complement strand
AAAAGCACAAAGAAAATAAACCTAGATGATACTGTGATATGATTTTTCTTTTGAGGTATGTATATCGTATAGTGATAAATGGTGATGCATGTTTTGTATTTTAGTATGAAATTGCTTGTTAAAAAAAAGACAAAAGGCATGCATGTCATGGCCGTTTATTCTTACGCATGTAAGTGATAACTTTATGCAGTTACCCTAGGCAGAGACAAGCTACAATAACTTAAAAGGAGCAATTATCCACCTCTAGATAAACATATGAGGTAACCAAGTGTTTGCTCTCACAAAGGTGAAACAGAAAGAGGAACTAAAATATATTTGTACGACTATTTAGTGACGACGAGTAATATCTTCCATAATATATATAGCTTCAGAGTCACGAATACTACTCAGAGCCCGTTTAGGTTACATGTTTTAAAAGTATATAATAGACATCAAAGTAAGAAGCTGAAAAACACTTTTTGGGCGGAAATAAACAACTAAAAACGTCACGTTTTTTAAAATGACAAGTATTACGGATCTATTATTTTTTAATAAGGATAACAAGAGAGAGTATATAATTATATAAAACTATTGAAATTGATAGTAATCTATGTTTGGTAAAAAGGTGCAGATAAATATTTATGTTTTTTGACAAAATAGATTTAGAAGTACTTTTACATAAAAATGGTAAATGATGAAATTAAATAGAACCGAAAAATGAGTAAAGTTATGATTTAATTAAAAATAGAACTTTGGAGATTATTTAAAAAAAAGCCATACTTACAAAAACTGTAATTTATTTAAAAGTAAAATGCACATATCCAAAAATAACTCTAATTTCTAATGCAGTTATTTTACAACTTCAACTTTCAAATAATACTATTTTCAAATATCACTCAATTCAAGTACAAACGATTACATAAAATCTCTTAAAAAATTATATTTTTTCTTTCAAACAAAACAAATGCCCGTTAGATTAAAAAAAACATTTATTTTGAATAAACACCAAATTAAATATTGAAAAGAATATATGTATGGACAGACACAGTTGCTAGACTCGAAATTGTGATGGTGATATGCATAAAAAGTATCTCGAAGCCGCAAGATTTTAATTGATCGAACAGTGACAATTAAAGAGAATAAGATTACCATATTCATATGAGTATCCATAATCCATATTTTTAACAACATACAGTAGCTTAATAACTTTTCAACTCTAATTTGAGGAAATTATTAGTTAATTAAATATTTTTTGTTGCAGATAGTGATGTGGGTTGGGATTCCCGCTTTACTGGAGAAAGGATCTACAACAACAGTGATGACAGCATTGTTAATAATGTTTCTGTTTCAATATCTCCCCAAAATCTATCACTCCGTTTGCCTACTGCGGCGCATGCAGAGTCTCTCTGGCTACATTTTTGGCACTGTTTGGTGGGGAATTGCTCTCAACTTGATCGCTTATTTTGTTGCCTCCCACGTAAGTGCATACATACCCAATCTTCATTTGCATTTCGAAAGATATATATATATATATATATATTATCCGCAATTTACTTAGTAGTACTTCCCGCGTTGTTTTTTATCAATATATATTATTACATCTTTCTCAATTTATATGATATAGTTTAATTGAGTATGAAGTTTAAGAGATATATTTATACTTTTAAAATTTATGATTTAAAATAAGTATGGATATTTATGTAGCTATAAATCATCTTATATAACGATGAAACGGATATTTTAAAATTGAATTATTACTAAAAATAAAAACGTATATCTTTAGAGACTGACATTTAAAAAAAAAAGTGTCATAGGCAGCAAAGAATAGATGTATTTTGGAATTAAACTGAATTAAATTAACATTTTAAGTTCAATATAAATTGATTGCCTCATTAGTCAGTCAATTTTTTTGGGTGATTAACCATCAAAGTTATATATATATATTTTTTTTATATTTTTAAAAAGTCGTTTTAGTTTACTTCAGTGGTAGTCGATTTTTGTATTTTCGATGACAAAATAATGATGTGACAATTTTTTTAAACCACTAATTTAAAAGTTGGATCAAATTAAAACACAACCCACCCTAAAATGGACACCCAATTCATTGCTTTTTATTCCAAAGAAAAAATAAATAAATGCCCAAGCACTCCAACTGAAGCAGATGAAGTACAGTAATAAGAAGCTTGAAGGAATAACCAACCCGAAATAATGAAATCATGCATGCTAGCTAGAACAATCATAGCAGAGGTCAACTTCTAGGGAAAGAAAAAAATTGAAAATGATGAAAGCACAATCAAGGGTAAAGATTTTACACGAAAAATGCAAGGATTTTTTTATACGGCTAATGTAATTTAAGATTGTTACACCTTCGCTGTCCCAAAATAATTGTTATCTTAGTAAAAAGTTACATTTGTTAATCAATAAATAAAATCGACAGTTTACTAAACCATTCCTATTTAATGAATGTCTCTTTGAAAATTTAATATTACTAAGTAGATAGAGTATAAGAGTATAGTTGGAAATACATACTAGTTTTTGTCTTGGATTTCTAGGGTCACACTTATTTTGAGACCAATTCTTTGCTAAGACACTTATTTTGGAACGAAGAAAATAACATCTTTACTAAATTATCTATCAATCAATACTTATTATAGAGATTTATCTATGTAATTATAAATAACTTGATCATATAAATAATTCTTTTTAACAGACAATACATAAAAGTTGAACTCTAAAATATGGGCATATATACAGGCAGTGGGAGCATGTTGGTACTTGTTAGGAATTCAAAGGGCAGCAAAATGCTTGAAAGAACAATGCGGAGTTACAAAGGGTTGTGGCGTGAGAATGTTGGCCTGCGAAGAGCAAATATTTTATGGAACAAGCAGTTTGGTGAAGCACAAAAGTAGACTTATATGGGGGGAGAACAAACTTGCAAGATCAACGTGCCTAGATTCTGAAGACCATTTTGATTATGGAATTTATAAATGGGCTGTTCAACTTGTCACTAATGAAAATCGTTTAGAGAAAATACTCTTTCCCATCTTCTGGGGTCTCATGACTCTCAGGTATATGCTTTCTTCTGTCTACTTAATTTAAAAGGCAATTCATTGTGTCAAACCATAAAATAAGATACAGTTATATTATTTGGTTGATTTATAAGAAAGAGCTTTCATAAAAACTTGAAGATTCTTGTATGTATAAAAACCTTCTCTTACCATTAATAACTTCCTCCCGCTCATATGATTCTCTTGGTCTCAATTTATGTGGCATCTTTTGAATTTCCTACTTTGATTGCAATGATACTTTTTAGGTAATTTTCAAACACTTGAATTTTATTTCACAAAATTAAAGATTCTATATTTGTATTCACAGTTAAGATTAAATTATTTGATTCTCGAAATTCGAATGATACCACATAAATTAAGATAAAAAAATACATCTCTTCGAGATTTTTTTACACACGTTAAGAAGAACATTTAATAGCGTTATAAGCTAGATGAGTATTTGTCTTTATCTTTCGTTTTAAATGTCTCACTCAATTCTATCTATCTATCTATCTATCTATATATGTATATGTATATGTAGATATATTATTTGTTGATGACATTGTTCTAATCGATGAGACCCATAGAGAAGTCAATGTTAAGTTGGAGGTTTGAAGACAGACACTGGAATCTAAAGGGTTTAGAATGAGAAGGACCAAGATGGAATATTGGAGTGCAAATTCAGTGAGGCTATGCATATATGCAAGGTGTATATATATTCGAATGTTATTTGTGGATGACGTTGTTCTAATTGATGAGACCCGTAGAGGAGTCAATGCTATGTTTGAGGTTTAGAGATAGACCTTGAAATTTAAAGGGTTTAGGCTGAGAAGGACCAAGAAGAAATATTGGAGTGCAAGTTCAGTGAGGCTATGTATGCATAGATGTGGTAGTGAAGCTTGCTACATAAGTCTCTTAGAAGAGAGATAGTTTCAAGTACCTTAGGTCTATGATCTACGAAAATATATAGATTGGCGAGGATGTCACTCAGAGTGGATGAAGTGGAGATTCGCTTCGGGAGACTTATGCGATAAGAGGTTTTTCCCCTAAACTTAAAAGTAAGTTTTATAGGGTGGCGATTAAACCAGCTATATTGCATGAGGTGGAGTGTAGCCAGTTAAGAACTTCTACATCCAAAAAGTAGAGGAAATGGGAATATTGCAATAGATGTGTGGAGTTATTAGGAGAGATAGAATTAGTAGTCAAGTTATTCATGACAAGGTAGGAGTGACATTAGTGGAAGAAAAGATGCTGGAAGCGAGGTTGAGATGGTTCAGACATGTGATGAGGAGGGGTACGGATGCCCAGTATGTAGGTGCGAGAGATCGACTATGGTGGATTCAGGCAAGATAGAGGTAGATCGAAGGTGTATTGGATGGATGTGATTATACATGACATGAAGTAGTTAAAACTTATCGAGGACATGACCCAAGATATGAAGGTGTGGAGGACGTGAATTAGGGTAAAAGGTTAGTAGAAATATGTTAGTCCGTTCTAGTAGGGAGGAGTGTTTTATTTTATTTTTCGTGTTAGTAATGACAATAGTAATATGCTTGTAATGTCTTATCCTTGGAGTTTTAATGGTATTTGTTGTTTTGAATAGATTGATTATGGTAGTATTTTGTGCTAGTATTGTGTCTGTTCTTACCTTTCATTTTGTGACTACTTACTGTTTCTTCTTCTTAATTTTTATGTCATTTATAAACTGTGATTTTATCATGAGTCGAGAGTTTATTAGAAACAACCTCTCTACCTCACCTCTAAGGTAGTGGTACGACTGAGTACACTTTATCCTCCTGAGACCACACTTTGTAGGAACATACTGTTGTATGTTGTTGTTGTATATATATTAAAAGATATTTTAAAATTTAATAAATAGAAACTCTAAATCCATAAGGAAATTCTTATCACTTTGATATAAACTAACAAATCAAAATATTGTATTTATTAATTATATGATAATTTTAATTTAACAGTACTTTCGGCAACTTGGAGAGCACAACAGATTGGCTGGAAGATGTATTCATAATCATCGTTCTCACTACTGGTCTACTTTTGGTTACCATGTTAATTGGTAACATCAAGGTAATTTTCCTAAATATTTACGTGCACGAATAGACCGGGGCAGTTCTAACAATATTGACTCAGTTTAATTTGCTATTTTTTAGTAGAATTCAGAGTTTTACACGATTGAACCAAGTATAGATAAAGCGTGTTAAGAAGGAAAATATTTTCCAACAAGATGAATTGTTTTACGTTTGAAGTCGTGGATTAGTGATCAATGAAGCGAGTTGAGAATTATAAAGTCTCGGTTCAAATTTCAGCAAGTTAAAGATAAAAAATATACATTACATGATTTCTTTTCATTGTCCTCGCTCAATGGTAGACAGAGTTACCTGTTATCTGTTTCTGGTGGAAGCGAAAGGTAACATGTATCTTGTTAAATTAGACGTTGAGGTGCGTGCAAATTTATCCAAACATCACGATTATAAAAATAAATAGATAAATACGTGGTTTTAAAAATTATTTTCTAATGCTTGATAATTAATAAGCAAAAATCATTATTAAAAAAGTATTTATATAAAATTTAGGCAAACAATATAAGGATTAGGATGGGAGATAGAGGTGTAGGGGTAGTGTAGATGAGGGTATGAGGGTGGAGTGGGATGAGGTGCCATGGGAAGGGGAAAATTAAATATCACTTGTGAAACTTAATTAATTGTTTCCAGTAGTTTCACTAGAAAAATCATTTTTCTCATTTGTAATAAAGTAATTGTCCTAGAAAAAAGATTCTACAAAAAGTTTGGGCAATCAAACATGAAACTTTTTTGTACCAAACACAGATAGGATGTGTTTGACATGAAGGAAAATATCTTTCGAAAAATATTTTCCTATTTTTTCATGTTTTTTTGATTAAAATTTTAAAAAATATTTTCTTTAGGGAAACAAGTTCCTTGAAAGTAAGGAAAATGATTTTCTTAATGAAAGTAAGAAAAACAAGTGGTAATGTCTCATACCATTCATACCCACACCACCAAATTTCACATCCGTCCCACCTTTACTCTAGCACCCCACCACCTATCCCTCCATTCCTAAAAAAAATTATTTCTTTAATTTTTGTTAAAAATAATTTTTCTTACCCCATTCTATTTCCGACCCCAAATCCTACCTTGCCTCCCCCGATCTCTAAAGAAAATTTTTAAAAAATTAAACTTTTTTCTATCCCCCCCTACCCTCTTTATTCTACTCCCAACTCCCCTCTTTTCTTTAATTGTTTTTTTTTTCTTTTTAAATTTATTTTTAGAAAAAAAATCCTAACCCACTCTCATCCTCTACTTATCCTCCCATTATCACACCCCGAGCTCATCCCCTAGGATTGGCACGTCATCCGTAGCCACTAGGTGGCCCTAGAAGAATCTTTGGCTCTCACATAGCTCTACTCACTCAATACTCAACAAAAGTACGGTAAATAATAACAAATAAAATAGTGGGTATATCCCAAGAGTAAATAAGTACCTAGAAGTCCAAATCAAATCAACTACATCAATGTCTGTAGCCACTACAAGATGAATAGTCAAATGCTAGATAAAACCTCTAGCTAGCCTCAAAATAGAATGAATAAGCTTGTTAGTCTCAAATCTAACAAAACCAAGAACAAAATAAAATTCAATGACTCGGACCCTAGAATCAATGAGGGCTCACAATTTTTTTTTTCTTCTAGTTAGAAATGCTAATCAAGTCAACAACGAGCGTTTGAATGGCTCATTGCTCTGTATGATAAATAAAAATATGTAGCGTAGAATATATGGGAGTACATGAAAGGTACTGAGCATGTGAGAGGTAACAATAACATGCTATACAACAATAAGACAATACAGAAGTTATGCAATGCATGAGCAAGTTATGTCAAATTCAACTTCTAGACTCAACTCTAGTAAACAATAATATGCAACTTTACAATATTAGTTTAAAACTTCAACTTTCAAGAGTATAAAATAAACTCAATAAATACTTCAAACTCAGCAGTTTTTAACAAAAGAATTATAACTTAGTTGAAACCCTTTTTCAATACTCTTTACTTTAGACTGACACTTAAGTTACTTTTTGAGGTTCCATAACTGACATACTTTGAGCAATAAGCTACGAAGTCCAAAATATCACCCATTACCAAAGGGGCTTCCAATACCTTACCAGAGTACGAGCACTAACTCCTAGTGGACCCACCAAGACACTCAAAAAGTACTTATTGAGCCATAATATTTAAACTTTCTGTTCTTGGCGACATAGGTTAAATAGAACCAACTAGCCAACATACTCAGATTAAGTCTTATTGGACGATACTCTTTATTAGCCTCACTGGGCAACACTCTAACTGAATAGACATCAATTTGCTTCATAAAATATTATTACTCTCAATTTGTAATTCAAGTATGAAATCATCTTTTAAAGATATCTTGACTATTAATGAGGTTTGATGAGCCAAAACACTCAATTTTGGAAATTGTGAAGCTTAAAACCGTGTAAAAGTTCAAGTAAAAATCATGACAATAAACACTATCTACAGTTTAGGATTTAACCATGAAAAGCATCAATTTCTTAACAAATTCTGACCATACTTCTTATACATGCTTCATCAATATGACTTTACAATTCATAGATGAACGTGCAACTTCAATGTTAAATATGTCAAATTCATCAATTTCAGATAATAACATCAAAGAACATGCAATGGGGGCAAAATCTCAACATATACTAGAATTAATATAACCCTAGGTCATACTACTATAATCTCATCTTGAAGAAAGAGTTTTTGAACATAAGGATGAAAGAAGTACTTGTTCATTACCCCACATACTAGAATTGGAGTACTTCGTACAGATGGAATTGATGGAAGAAATGTTACATTGAACCCTCTACTCGAGACCTAACCTCTTGCTCTTGGTAGAAACTTAGTAAGATATTTTGATAATACTTTTGGAAAGTGTTAAGGATTTGGGTTTATATACCCCTGCTTAAATAAGCCTAAAATGCTATGTTATTATGCTATTAACGAGTGGGAATTGTCCAAAATAACCTTGAAAAAATGGATTTTAAATTAGACTGTGTATTTTTACGGATTGGTTAATGGTCCATTAAACTTGGACACAATCTGGGAATCTATTGGAAAGGAACCATCCAGAAGTATATGTTCCATAAAATAAGATACCGAATCATAAAATGGTATGTGTAAACTCCCTCTTAAACACTAATCACTGGAACAACTTGATAGACCGTTATTCACTTGGGGGAAACTTGGAACTTCACACTTATCTTTTGGAATAACTCCCATTGTTTGACGATGGATTCCATGCCCCGTCATCTCATTTGATGGTCTATGGACCTGTTCGTAGAGCAAAAAACAATACAAATTCTAATGAAATTTAACCTACTTATTTTATTAAGCTCAACTAACATCCAAGATGAATTTCAAGGTTTAAAAATATCTCTCCCTTAAGATCATTCATCCTCGATTGGAATCTCAAGCTAACGAAAAGGGGAAAGGAGCTATGGGACTTTCGGACCAATGACTGGATCTCTCTCAGACATCACAAAAATGAACAAACTATGAATAGGTCATTGATTACACTTAATTAATATATGTACCACTTTTTACTAACATGAACTCCATAAATGAAGCATGAATACACTCAATGAAACTCATGAAATGCTACAATGTGAAATGCTACATTTATCAGACACTCGAAAGAAAAGATGAATAGAGAGGTTATTACCTTATATTGAATTGGAAGTAGAAGAAAACAAATATGGATAACTACTTATCATATCTGATTTTCCCTCAACTTACTAGTTCTTCCATAGAATCTTCTCTAAAGCTATGTCTTTGTTTCTAAGTCTATGGACCTATCGGACTAAGATCTGAACTGGGACCTCCATATAGGTCAAGTTGTATGGAATACTGATAGTCTTGACTAGCACTACTAAGGACAAACCACTTGTGTATTTCCTTAATAAAGATATATGAAAGATCAGACGAATTGCTGCTAACTCTTCCAGAAGGTCCAAATTGTAGGAAACATTGCCAACCCTCTTCAGGATCTGATATGACCTTATATCACATACTAAGATTTTCTTTCTTACAAAAACTTATAAATCCCTTCATTAGAGACACCTTAAAAAATACCCAATAACCTTCCTCAAGCTCTAGATCTCTCCTTCTTACATCTGCATAGGATTTCTTTTACTCAGTGTTGCCCTCAATCTCTCTTTGATAGCCTGAACCTTCGGCATCATATCATGAACAAGCTTGGGTCCTACCTTTCTTGCCTCGCCTACCCTTAAATAATCTAATCGGAGATCTACATCTCCTTCTATATAGAGCCTCAAATTAGGCCACTGAATACTAAAGTGATTGATAGGTGTTGTTGTATGCAAACTCTATCAAAGGTAAATGTTCAACACAACTACCCTTGAAGTCGATACATACTTCCTCAGCATATCCTCTAATTTATGAATGATCATCTCAGCTTGACCATCTCTCTATGGATGAAATGTTTTTCTTAGATGAATTTGGTATCTAAGACCCTTTGAAACGATCTCCAAAACTGCAAAGTGAACTGTGTACCTAGGTCCGAAATAATAGACAGAGGCACTCTATAAATCCTGACAATCTGTTGGAGCTAAATCTTCCTATGATGCTCTACTAAATAGTTGGTGTGAACATGTAAGAAGTGGGATGACTTGGTCATTCAGTCTACTATCACCCATCTAAACTCATTCTTCTGGGATAGGGGAAAGCCGGTGACCAAGTCCATATGAATCATTTTCCACTTCCTTGTCAGAATTCCAAAATTCTGCAACACTCCTGCTGGTCTCTAATGCTCTACTTTCACGTGCTAACAGTTAGGACACTTAGCTACATATTTATCTGTGTACTTCTTCATTTTACTCTACCAATACACTTCTGTCAAATCACTATATTTTCGTAGCCCTAAGGTGAATAGGATACCTGGAACTATGAGCCTGAGATAAAATCTTCTCTCTCGACCCATCAATATCTGAAACACAAAGACAATCTGATAACGGAGCACACCATCTTTCTCTTGGGAGAAAACTTATACTTTTTGCTTCTGAACTGCACCTTTCAGTTGAACTAAGATTAGATCACTATCTTGCTTCTCCTTCGTCTTAACAACTAGAGATGATTCAGAAGCATTTTGTACTAACATACCCCCACCGTCAACAAAAATAAATCTTACTCCAAGGAGTATAAGTCTATGCACCTCTCTAGAATCTCCCTTACTCTCATCAACATGCAATAAATTTCCCTGAGATAATCTACTGAGGGCTCAGCCACTGTATTGTCCTTGCCTGGAGGATACATAACACTCATGTCCTAATCCTTCAACAAATCTAATCATATCCTCTAATGAAGATTCAAATATTTCTGATCAAACACATACTGAAGAATTTTATGACCGATGAACACATCTACATTCACTTCATTCAAATAGTGCCTCTAAATCTTTAAGGCAAAAACTATGGCTGCCAGCTCAATGTCATGAGTGAGATAATCCTTCTCATGAACTTTAAGTTATCTCAAAGTATATGCTACCACCTTACCATATTGCATCAAGACACACCTAAGACCAACCCTGTAAGCATAACGATACACTGCAAAACCCTCAAATCCCTTAGGCAGAGTCAATACTGGAATTAAAGTCAACTTAGTTTCCAACTCTTGAAAACTCTTCTAAGAATCATTTGACCACTCAAACTTCACCTTCTTTTGAGTCAACTAGGGAAAATGGACGGTTATAGAAGAGAAGCCCTAAAAAAATCTACAATAATATTCATCTAGACCAGAATGCTACGAATATCTGGCTGAGAGGTGGGTCTGGGCTAATTTTTGAAAGAATTATTTTTTTGCAAATCCACTTGAATACACTTAATGAAATAATATGACCCAAGAAGGCAACTGACTAGAGCTATAATTCATACTTAGAGAATTTAACATACACTTGATTCTCTCTAAGAGTATAAAGAACAACTATAAGACAATCTATATGCTCCTCTCTAATTCTAGAGTAAACCATAATATCATCAATGTAGACGACTAAAAATAGGTCTAAGTATTTCTTTGACAACCTTTCATGAGGCACATGAAGCCTGCAGAAGCATTTGTCAAACTGAAAGACATGATCGCAAACTCAAAAAATGACCATAATAGGTTTTGAAAGTAGTTTTAGGAATGTAGACCTCTCCAACCCTATGATGATGATAGCCAGAATGAAGATTAATTTTTGAAAAGTGGCTAATATACTGAAGTTGATCAAACAAGTCATCAATACTCGGAATATGATACTTATTAATGATTGTGAATTTATTAAGATGCCTAAAATCTTTACACGTTTGGAGGAAACCATCCTTACTTCACACGAAAAAGATAGGGGGTACCCTAAGGAGACACACTAGGTCGAATAGACCTCTTGTCTAAGAGGTCTGTTAACTGATTTTTCAACTTTCAAAGCTCGATGGGTGCTATCCTTTATTGATAAATAGCAATAGGCTAAGTGCCTAGAATAATATGTATTTTGAATTTTATATCTCTATCAAGTGAAACTCCTAGTAATTCCTCAAACTACTGGAATGATAAGATATTGGAAGTCTACGACTTAGTGTTCTTAACTCGAACTAAGTGGCAGATACTGTCTTAGAGATTATATTTCTAACTTTCATATTGGAAATAAATATACCCTTAGGAACAATTACACTAACCTCCCACTCAAGGATTAGATCATCAGGAAAATTGAAGCGAAAAACTCTAGTGATACAATCAACAATGGTATGTCATAAATAGAGCCAGTCATGCCAAGGATAAAATTAAAATATACCGTGCTTAACATAAGAAGTCATCTGGAATGATTTTACCAAGAACTAACAACGACCAACCATGATAGGCTTTCTCAGCTATAACGCAATCACCTAATAATGTGGAGATAGATGAAGACTCAAATAAACTTTCAGGGCTAACTCCAAACTTTCTAGAAACATATAGGAGACAAATAATTTGGTAGCTCTAAGATCTAACAAGGAATATACATCAATATCACACTCTCGACACACCGTCACAACATTGGTTGACTGTTCATACTCCTAGTTGGAGCCCAATGCGTACAACCGGTTCTGGCGCTAGCTACCACTGTACTAAAAAAAGTACCCTGCTGAGATGGATGAGATGTGGGTGCTTCTATTGGAGGGTTATTTTGATCTTAGTTACCTCTCTTCTTAGTGAAAGGGAAATCTCTCTGTTTGTGTCCTAGCTTGCCACATCTAAAATGGATTCTAGAAGGACAATTGGAAGGTTGTGAACAACCTGTCCATACCCATAACATCCATCCTACCTAACCATACGCCTACTAGAGTGGTTCTTACCATACCGTCCACAAGTCAGAGTAGCACTACTCCGAGAAGCTAACTGCATTGGTCTACTCTGCTGACTCTCTAAAGGCCTGAAGTTCTACGAAGGAGCAATGAAGGATAAAGGGGCTGGTTTGATAGAATTTTGTTGTTATTGTTGCTTATGACCCCCACCAGAATTAGGCTTGCTAAACTCGGACTGACCAATATTGGCCTTTTTACTTTGGTGACTCTCTTTCCACTTAATCTTAATTTTCTTAATTTATTCTAGATAAATCATCAACCTATCAATGTCTATCTCATTATTTAATGTGATCACTCTCCTTCCTTCACCAAGTGAGGGAAGAGGTTAGAGAAAAATATATCCATCATGTTGTGCATATCCGTAACCATTTATGATGCTTACTTTGAAAGCTAAGTGAACTTCACCCCATACTAACTAAGAACATGGAGCCCTGCTCCAAACTCAGAAACTCATAGGTTCACTTCTGTCTCTTCTCCCCTGGAAAGAACCTACCTAGAAATGCCTCCTCGAACTCCGCCTAGGAAGGTGGAGTTGCACCTACCACTCTATTCCTTCTCCATAGATAACTCCAAGACCTAAAAACATTTATTCTTTCTACACAGATCACTCTAGGACCTAGAAATATTTTTCAATTGATACGATTCTGTCACGACCCGATTTCTCAAATCATGATGGCACCTACTATACCACCATTAGGAGAACCAACCCTATAGTCCGAAGTTGAAGTGGACGACTACTATATAAAATGCAGAAAGCACAAGTATAATAAATAATCTATAACTGAAGCGTAAGTAAAAAGAATCAACAATGCCCAAAACCCAATATCAGTGTAATACCAAACCCCTAAGTACAGAATAAGGAATCAAATGTCTAATACAAATGTATCTCTGAAAATACACGGAGATCAAAATCAATGACTAAGAGAAGTAGGAAAATCTTGACACCAAGCTCACCTTGATCTTTGAAAATAATAGAATTTGCACAAACAACGATCTGTGAATCACAATCGGGCACCTGTACTAGGATCTACACATGGGTAAGTGTAGTATGAGTACAAAGTGCCAAATCAACCCATACCGAGTAAGCATAGAGGGCCCACTAGGCACATAAAAATAATAGAAGCAGTAAATAATGGAAGACAATAAATAGGTCAAAAAATCAAATAGTACATCATGGAAACTAGCTACTCGGGTAGGGATCAAGCAACAAGTAGAACATGTTACGCTAGTTAATCACATAATAGGATTTCAGGGAATGAAGGAAGACGTACCCAGAATCCTTGCAGTAGTTTATGAATCAAGAGTCAAGAGAAGACAGGAAGAGAGCATGGATGGTATATCGATAACCTCAAGTAATGGATGAATGAATAAATAATAATATAATGCATAATATCCCACTTAACATGAAATATGAAGTAACCAATGAGAACAACTAAGCAGTAGTAATAGTATTAAAGCAATACATATAAACACTTTCAATTCCCCCAGAAAGAAGCACAACGTACCCATAAAATACGCTCACCCATAGGCATTCATTTACTACCAGGGGTACACTGAAGAAAACAAGTACTGAAAAGTAAACACACACCATGAAGTAACTAGTCCTGCATACGTTTCTCCTCTGGTATCCTTAGGTCCAACAAGCAGAATCCATGGAAGGCTACCCTAAATGTTCTCGATATATCCCTACTTCGTCTTATATCCCTTCTAAGTGTCGCGTAGATCGTAGGCAAGGTTCATGGAGGTATTCCACCATGTACAATCTCTAACGTTATCATAATCTCACATCTCAAATCACAGAGCCTCAAGGGTCTCATAATTTGGCACCCTGTGACTCCTAACAATAATATCATCAAGCTGTACTCGGCAAGTCATGGCATCCAAAACCTCATTATAACGGTATCACCAATATCTTCAATGGAACAGGTATCATTAAAGTCTCCACAAATAGTAAGTATGATAAGTATCAAAAAGTTGTCCTCACTGCTGTACGGCAACAGACTCAAGTGCCAGCGGCTGTACTTACTGCCGAACAGAGTCATTCTCAAGTCCCAACATTAATTAGTCAAATGATATTTTCTCATGCTAGGGTATAAAGCCTGGGCTAAAACAAGAAGAAGTAGTGGTACCGGGTGCTTGAGACAACGATGTGTCTAAAACAGTTGAAAGGTCCTTTACTTATATTTTTATTAGAATCTTTGAATTTATTGAGTTATATCATTATCTATCATTATTACAAAAATCAGTATCTAGCCCTCACGACTCAATAATCATGTGGTGATACTGGTTCAGCTCCAACGCACTCTCAACGAAGCCAAACACTCAACCTCTCATATAATGCATGCACAACATATCAGAAAGTATTTATACATGAAATGACAACCATCAAAGCCTGAACACGTATCACTAGGAAAATCTTAAGTCATAGGCACAATATAACTCCGGATGCCGAAATAGATATCAAATGGAAAAATAGACAAAAGAACGGTACATGGTTACTATAACCACCTAAATACCCCATCTACGGATGCTATTTAGTGCAATTATTAAAGATATAAACCTAGAGATAGCCCCATGGAGCCTACCCATTGTTCGATGAAAAAGCGTTGTAAACTCGAAAATGCTATTTCATTTGATATCAAACGAACTCCAATTTCTCTAAAACAAATTACGTGGAAATCAAAGGGAAACACTTGGGGGACCTTTATTAACCTTGTACGCAAGGATTTGCAGAATAAAGAATTGAGGGTCGTGTAGGGATTTTATTAAATTGCCAGGTACCCTTTTCATCATGATCGCATCCTTATGGGTAGAAGTCACGTAGGGTACTATTCCTGGGCATCACAGTCACATGAATATGCTACTCGATTTTCGTAGAGTAGATAGGAGGGGTTGCATCGCAATCGCGTGAGGACTACTTTGCGATCATAAAGTGTAAACTGGAAGTCGAATCGCGATTGTGTGAGTACTCTTCGTGATCACGAAGAGTAAATTACATGCACCAGTTTTAGGTTTTGGATACAGAATCAAAGAGAAGGAAAACCTAAATCACCACTCGAAATGCATCGGAGTCCATTTTATGTACACACACCCAAAATGATATTTTGGACTCAACGATGCAGTTAAAATCAAAATCCAAGGTTGTTTTGGGAAAATACTGACCAAGTCAAACTTAGGCTTAAAATCATAAAATTTCTACCAACACCTCCAAAATACAACGGCTAGATCGAAAAATAAACCAACACCCCCACTAGCCTATATTCACAATTCTGGAGCTAATGAAAGTGTTAAAATTTTAATCCGACACTCCAAACCCTAAAATACAACCTAAGCTCGAAATTAGGTCTGAAACTTAACTAAAATCGACAAATGAACACAAGTTGCAAACTAAAACTCCAAAACACGAACCTAAGGTCAAACTTGACTTTGTTTGGCATTCTGGAGCTAACGAAACTGGTTAAAATTAATTTCAAGCTCGTCTTGAAGAAAAGTTGACTTTAGTGAATGAGTACTTAGTTTTAGGATCTAAAATAGACAACTTGGGATATTCCTTAATTGAGTGGCCAAGGAACCGAACTATCAATCCTAGCAAGTCGCAAACGACTTGGGGAAGCTACTAAAACTTTCTAAAAATTAAAACATCATATATTTATCATAAATGAAAATGAGGTTCATTACAGATTCCAACCTACAAATATAACAACCCTTATCAATCAAATTCTCCCGATTTTCTCCAATCTTAGAACCAAGGAACCCCAGAGGGTTCATCCTAAAAAATTATCTTAATCTCAGTACACCACCTCCAGGAGCATCTGACTAAACAACTAGAAATACAATTACAACATACTATTGAGCTTGAGCAGCTACAGTATGTGCTAGAAAGTGTATCGTATTTCAAAACTCTATTATAGTAATGTTGTCCCGATGAGGCTCCAAAAAATAAGAAACTATTCAAGTTGATTCTACTCTATATCTTGGTGAGCTGTTGTCTTTTGGGAAGCATGATTGAAAACACGTAAAGAACGAGTCAAAAAATAATCTCAGAGTTAAACTCCAAAGCACGAAATAGATATGAACAAAGAGATAAATCCTAATTCAATGCTCAGTAGCCTCTCAGTTATAAGAGTGCTGCAGTTCACACCCATAAAAGATATTCTACCTAACATTGGCTTTAAGATCTCCAAGGACAATTTAACCTAATTCTCTAATACCAAGTTCCATCACGCCCCAAGCTCATCCCCTAGGCATAACACAACATCCATTGCCATTAAGGAGCCACAGAAGAACCCTTAGCTCTGAAATAGCTCTACTCACTCAACACCTCAGTGGAAATAAGGTAAATAATAATAATGAAAAATAGCAGGTATCTCTCAAGAGTCAATCATAAATATTAAAATAAGTAACGTAAACTCCAACTGAAATCTACTACATCAATATGTGAAGCCAACACAAGTTGAATAGTCAAATGCTAGGACAAGCCTCTACCTAGCCTCAAAATATAATGAAGTTATCTCTTAAGTCTCAACTTTAACAATGAGGACTCACACTTCTTCTTCTTTTTCTTTTAGTGAAAAATGCAAATCAAGTCAATCACGAGCATTCGATTGGCTAGTCGGATCTGTATATTAAATAAAAAGCATGCATCACATAGTATGCATCAGTACATGAAAGGTACTAAGTGTGTGAGACATAAAAATAATAGGTTGTACAACAATAAAATAGTGCATAAGCTATGCAATGCATGAACAAGTTATATCAAATTCAACTTCAAAACTCAACTCCGGTAAGAAATAATATGAAAATTTAAAATATTAGTTTAAAATTACAACTTTCAGGAGTATAAAATAAACTTCATAAATACTTCAGACTCAACAGTTTTTAACAATTTTTTTTTAACTTGGTTAGAAACCATCTTCAACACTCTTTATTTCAGAATGACACTTAAGCTAATTTGGGATATTTTAAAATTAACGTAATTCGATAAATAATCTATAAAGTCTAATATATTAACCCATACTAGAGGACTCCTAATACCTTATCAGAATAAGGGTGCTCATACTCCTAGAATGATATGATATCGGGTAGCGCCAAACATGCTAGACCTATACTCATGGTCTAGTCACGATTACCCAAGCTATGGATTTGATAGACTCACCAAATGGAGCTTTAAAGTGCACAATCAAGAGCCAAAAAATGTAAACTCAAATGTGGAAGATAGCTTGGAAAGCTTTGGAAGACAATTGGAGCTTAATTTGAAAAGACCAAAAGTATGGGGGACAATTTGACATTCTGGGTCACTTTTGGGCCCAAATGTAATAATAAAACTTAGACCTCTATAATTAGATGGTCTTTCAAATCATTTAGGACCTTTGATCATTTTGGAAGAATAATTTCTTTGTCAAAGCCTTTGGCTTAGTTAGCTTCTTAGTTGGTAATTAGTGTTAGCAACGTAAGTAGCTATTCGTAGTTCGTAGGCATCATATTGTATAGAGTGCCTATTGTTTCCGAGAGAATTTAGGAGTGGGTGTATCTTTTAATTTTTTTCATACTTGGTTATGATAATTGATCATCGAGTTATCTCTATAGTGGGTGAATTAATAGTTTCAATTTGTTGGTTAATAATTTCGGATTCTTCGATTTCTCACGAATTTGAAAAATTCACATATCTCTTTGTTTTACGTTTTTGTTTCATAATATTTAAATTTTCTATGCTCGGTGACATAGGTTATGGGAAAGAGATTTTATGCCTGAATCCTCTTGGTGCTAATACTACTACTACAAAAAAAAAGACAACATCTGACTTCAACACTCCTGACTAGTAAAATACCCTCAAATGGAACAAATGATCCAGCACACACAAATTAAGACACATTGGACAATACACTTTATTAGTCTCATTGAGCAACACTCTGACTAAATAGACATCAATTTGTTGCTTCATAAAATATTATTACTTGTAATTCAAGTACGAAATCACCTTTTAAAGATACCTTGACTCTTAATAGGGCTTAATTATCCAAAACACTCAACTTTGAATATCCTCACAATTAGGATTAAAACCTTTTAAAAGTCAAGTGAAAATCATGACAATAAACACTCTCTATAATTCAAGATTTAACCATGAAAAACATTTTTTACTTTACAATTTTTGACCATATCCACTTTTTCTTCATGCTTCATGAATATGACTTTACAATTCATAGAGGGGCATGCAACTTCAATATAGAATATGTAAAAGTTGTAAATTTTATCAAGGAATATGAATTGGGGGGGGGGGGAGAATATCACCATATAATAGAATTAAGATAACCCTAGATCATGCTACTGCAACTCTTATCTTGAAAATAAGGTTTTTCCGGTACAAGAATGAAAGAGGTCCTTGTTCATTAGCCCACATACCTGAATTAGAGCACTTCATATGAATAGAATTGATGGAAAAACTCTTGAGAGAAACTTCGCAAGAGATTTAATTTAAGATTTAGAATAAAAAGTTCAGACAAATGTTAAGGATTTGGATTTATATACCCCCTCAAATAAGCCTAAAATGACATGGTGTTGTGATATTAAAGATCGGAAATTTTCCAAAATAACCTTTAGAAAATGGGTTAAAATTAGACTGAGCACTTTTTATGGATGTTGACAATTCGCCAACCGACCTGTCAACCCAATTGACGTTCCGTCAACCGATCCTTCAAATTTTGACACAATCTGAGAAGCTACTAGAAAGAAACCACAGATAAGTCTATGGTTCATAAAACAAGATGATGGATCGTGAAATGGTCTATGAAAACTCCCTCTTAAACACTGCTCTTTGGAAGAACTTAGCGGCTCAAATGAAGGTCCGTCGACCACTTGATGGGCCATCATTCACCTTGTGGATACTTGAAACTTCACACTTAACTTCTAATACGACTCTCATGGTTTGACGACGGATTCTACGGACCGTCATCTTAGTTGACAATCCGTGGACCCATCCATAGAAATAAGTAACAATGCAGATTCTAATGAAATTTCACCTACTTGTTTTATTAATCTCAAATAACATCCATGATGAATTTCAAGGTGTTATATCCACCCCCTACTCCACTCCCCCATCCCCTTCCTATCCCCACCCACTATAGAGCTTTGTCCTCCCCTTCTTCCATCACAATATCTATTACTCTATCTATATCATTCTCATTATATTTTTGTAAATATATAAAAATAAATGCATTTAGATAAAAAATATCTATTTACATACTGAATATAAGAAAATAAATAAAAAATAAATTTATTTTTCTAAAAAATATTTTCATAAAAAATATTTTACATGAAAAAATATTTTCCTCCATACCGAACACACGCATAGAGTTAGATATATATTTTAGAATCACTTTCTCAACTCAACTATAATACTGAAAATATGTTACTATCAATGGATTCACCACGTTGTGTGGAGCTAGAAAGTAGAAGGATTTGCATGAATATCATAATATATAAGATCAAAAATATTATATATACAGAGAGAGGGGAAGATGCTAAGTCTCCTTAATTTCTTTATTTATATGTTTATATTTTAAATTTTTTAGTAAAAATTTTGCCTCCATTTTTACGCCATTATGAATAGATAGAGAAGAAGAAATACTACGTAGAATCTTGTATATGTTTTTGTATATAATAAAATAATATTAGTGCAGGTATTCTTGCATGCAACAACATCAAAGAAACAAGCAATGCAACTAAAAATGAGAAATGTGGAATGGTGGATGAGGAGAAGAAGGTTGCCTCAGGGATTCAAGCAGAGGGTCAGAAATTATGAGCGACAAAGATTTGCAGCAACAAGAGGAGTTGACGAATGCGAGATAATAAGCAACCTTCCTGAGGGCCTTAGAAGAGACATTAAATATCATCTTTGTTTGGACTTGGTCAGACAGGTAAATGTATGCTACTCCCTCCGTCTCAATTTAAATGTCTTTATTTAACCGATTATGAAGTTTAAAAAATAAAAGTAGCACTTTTTAATCTTATAGTATTAAATTAAATATATGTGTAATCTTTCAAATCTTTTAGCATTAAAGTTGCGAATTTTGAAATTGAAAACTTATGAAATATAAAGATAAACACAAAAAAATACTTATATTATGACAAGAATGGGGGAGTATTTAAACTTGAATTTTTAAGGACTGGTAGTACAAGTATGTACACATTTTGAAAATTATTTTGGTTAGTGTATTTTTTGGTAAAGGGGGACTGAACAACACAGTGGGTCTAATGATGGGTTATGGTCATTTAATTTTGATTTTATTTCAACTAAAATCATTAAATTATATATTATAATGAAAATATTATTCGACTTTATTAAAGTAAAAGTTATTTAAGACATTTTTTTAAACAAAAAGTCATAAGTTCGTTTAAGTATCATAGAAAGTTTTGACCTCAAAATAACAAGGTTCAAGATTGGTTATTGAGACAATGGGGGAATAAGCTTCATCTTCAATAGGGAGAAACTCCATGATAGAAAAATTAATAATTTATAAAATCACTTAGCGACCAAACTTCATTTTTGAAAATATACTACATATATTATTGTGATTATAGTGAAGTTCTTGATGAATTTATATAAGAAAGAAATAAGAAAATAGTAGGAAATAATGTTAAGAGAAGGAGGAGGAGGAGGAGGAGGAGGAGGAGGAGGAGGAGGAGGAGGAGGAGGAGGAGGAGGAGGAGGAGGAGAAGAAGAAGAAGGAGAAGAAGAAGGAGAAGCAGAAGGAGAAGAAGAAGGAGAAGGAGAAGGAGAAGGAGAAGCAGAAGGAGAAGGAGAAGAAGAAGGAGAAGAAGAAGAAGAAGGAGAAGAAGAAGAAGGAGAAGGAGAAGGAGAAGGAGAAATATTATTTTTATCTTCTATACTAAAAGTGTCAAAAAATGAAGTTCTAAATTGATTCCATTTACCACTAAAAAATTCACTTTGAATATGTTTTCTTGCCAGGGATCCTGGACTAAAATCGATTTTATAAAGGAATCATTAAATATCATTT
>JBDJHY010000014.1:316332-332081 GCA_039654485.1 Withania somnifera | reverse complement strand
CAAATAAAACTATTAAGATATGAGGCAAATAATGGCTAAAATATATGGTAATTTGTCCCCTCATCAACACCCCCTCCCTACTAGTCTCCCAGCCTGAATGCATGAAATAAAGCTTGTCGGTGTACGGCTACTAGAACCTTGCTACACGACCAAAGGTGAACCTGGTACCTCTAAGGTGACAATCTTTGCATAATAATCCAAAATCGTACGATGTGGACAACCAAACCATACTAAGAATAACATCAAAGTCTACCATATCTAGTAACATCATGTCAACCCATGTGTTTATCCGCCAATAGAAATCATACAAGATCAGATCATCTGATCGACTACTAAAGAATCCCTTACCAGGCAGCAACACGTATAGATACAGATATCATATCACTGGGTAACCCTAAACGGGGTGTAAAATAAGATGACACATAAGAACATATAGATCCAGGGTCAAATAAGGCTGATGTAGGTATGGAACACACAAAAATTAAACCTGTAATCATCGCATCTGAGGTCGCAGCCTTTGGTCTAGCAGGAATGGCATAAAGTTGGCGATTACCACCATATTGACCACCACCGCGACTACCGCGACCACCGCCCCTACTAAGCTGGCCACCACCTCTATGACCACTCTATTCCCTACCCCTAACCGGTAGAGGCACTACTCTCACTGGTTGTGCAGCTATTGGAGCAGGCTGATTAGCTCTCTTCTGAGGACAAACTCTAGAATAACCCATTTGTCTACCCTACTGCGATGAACTGTCTCCTCTAGACAACTTTGCAAGCGACAGAAATGAGCCCTGTAATGATGCCTGAACCAACCTACTAGACTGGTCCTGTGATTGATGGAACTGACTGCAGCCCCTGAACGGGACCCACTATAACCTCCCTAAAAGCTTGGCCTCTTTTCATTGTCCTGATGCGTCTCACGATAGAGGGCTTCCATCGAATTTGCATGATCCACTACAGCCTGAAATGGACGACTGTCAGAAAACTATAATGCTACTGCCTCACAGAGCCTATCTCTCAACCCGTAAGTAAACTGACAGACTCTCTTCGCCTCTATAGGCATAAATTCAACCCTATAAACTGATAGCTGATGGAATCTAGCCTCGTACTCCACCACAAACATGGCTTCCTGCTCTAACTTTTGGAACTCTTCCCTCAGGCACTCTCTTTCGGCCCTGGAAACAACTTCCTCATAAATACCTCATAGAATTCAGCCCAAGTTGGCTGTGATGAACCGGTGGATCTGAAAACTAAGAATGCCCTCCATCACTGCTTCTCCGTACATGCATCTAATAGGTGGTGAAGGCCACATCATGGGTTTGTAACACTCTCATGTTGATTAACCTCTCTTCAAACTCAACCATAAATTCGTGGGCATCCTCCCTTGGTGCTCCAGTGAATCTGGGGAAATCCAACCTCAAAAACTGAGTCAGGAGCTTCAGCTTCGTGTCTGACATAGTTGAATGCTGCTTAACAGCAAGAGCAATGGTATGTACTGGAAAAACATGAACAAGAGCAGAAGTCAATATCGTAACCACAGATGGCACTGTATGCTGAGCTACCGAGACTGCTGGTTGTGTCCCATTTGTATGCACTAAGTAGTTGCCATAACACGCTGCGAATATCTGGAGACAGTGCTACAGTAGGTATGGAAATAGATGTTGTTGGCTGTGCTGCAGCTGGTGCGGTAATAGGTACTATAGGAATAGGTCGAACCTATACCATAGTAACTGGAGTAGGCACTCCGGCTGGTGCCTCAGTCATCTTCTTAGGTGCGGTTGAACGTGTATGTGGCATCTGCGAAAGAGTGAGAACAATGAATAAGAATATAAAGAAACCTACAAGGATAAACGCACGATACAAGATTCAAAAGAAAGAGTCAACTTTCCTAAATGTCACCATAGCCTCCCAAAGAAGAGAAACGGACGATCCGTAGGACTTTACAAGAAATTGGTTCTGTACACTGACACCAATGAACCTAGGCTCTGATACCAAATTGTTCAACCCAATTTAGCAAATCATGATGGAATCTACTATATCACCAGTAGGATAACCAAACACCGTAGTCCGAAGCCAAAGCAGAGGACTACTACATTAAATACAAAAGTATATCCAAAGTCAAGATAAAATACTATTTTGCGAAATTCTTGAAGAATGAAATGACTACCCAAAATCACAAAGCCGTTAAGGTCTCAAGTCTGGCATCTCGTGCCTCCTTTCAACAATATCATCAAGTCCAACTCGACTAATCAAGGCGTACAAGCGTGTATATCATCATCTCTCACCAAAATCATCAATAAATCGGGTATTACCATGTGTCCATAACCAATAATGCTACAAGTGTCAAAAGTTATACTCACTGCCGTACGACAACGGACTCAAGTCCAAGCACTGTACTCACTGCTGATTCTGGGTCGGCCTCAAGTGCCAACATTAATTAATCAAGTGATATTTCCCAAAGCCAGGGTGTAAAGCCTGGGCTAAAACAAGTACAAATAGTATTACAGGGTGCTCGATACCATGTCGAGTCTAAATCAGTAAACAAAAACCAACTACATATATTATCATCAAGTATTCCACTTTCTCAGCTCATATCTTTATTCATCAGCATTATCAAGAATGTGCCATTAGCCTCAGTAGCTCAAAATCAAGTAGTTATACCAGCCCAACCCCAATGCACTCTTATCGGAGCCATAGGCCCAACCTCTCGTGCCATGAATGCATAAAAAATCAACATGTATATATATCACATATAATCATGAAACATCCACATCCTATACTTTATATAGGTACCTCTAATTAGGTTTTAAGTCCTGGTCCCCATATCACTCGGGTTCCAACACATCAATATCAACATGGAACGGACGAAAGAACGGTAAAAGGTTACTATACAACCTAGCTAACTAGCCCATGATGCTATTTAGTACAGTTATTAAAGCTATAAGCCCAACAATAGCCCTACGGAGCCTACGTGTCGTCTGATGACAAAGCACTGTAATCTCACGAATATTGCTATGAATGATATCAAATAATCTCTGAATGATCTAAAACTTGTGGCAAAGTATTTTATATGTTAATACGAATCTAATGGTGTATTTTTGCTAAGTTTCAAACTGGCCCAAAATTGGGCCTAAAATGGGCTTGCGGGGCCCGCTCAGTGAAATTGAAAATAAATTTCACTACAGGATCCCCAACGTCATTAGGAACTCGTGCTCCAATCCCCCATTCGGTCACGATATAAGCTCCGAGAATCTAATCTACCACTATAGGATAACCTATAGGAATAGACACACTCACGGGTATAGGTAAAGTCTAACATAAAATACTTTAAAGGGGCATAAAGTAAATTGATACATAAGAGTATGTAGAACCACGATCAAATAGTACCAGGTTTGGTGGTGAAAAAAACAACTTACCCATAACTACCGCATCAGAATCCTCTGCTCAGGCTTTATCAGTTATAGCATAAAACTGATGACACCCAGTGCCCTACTAATCTCCTCTACAATCCCCTAATCTACCCCTCTTGACCCCACCATGGCTGCCTCAAGTGGTTGTTTGACTACCTCTGGCCGGTGGCTGTATTGCTTATAGAGGCTCTATGCCTGAGCTACCTATTGAATGGCCCGGTATCGCAAACATTCTCTAGCGTAGTGACCTATATCACCATACGCATAACATCCACAGTCTCTACCTCGATCGAAACTACTAAATGGTCCACCCCAGCCAACACGACCCTAAGCCCCAGCAGATGCGTCTCTAATGGAACGGCTACTCTGATCGTTGCTAGATGATGGTACGGGGGCCTTAATTGGTATACAAGGTTTCCCTTGTACCACTATTGTTGATGATGTTGCTGAGGTCCCGCTTTTCATACCATCTCCTATAAGATCGTAACCTATTAAAATCTCTCTGGAGGTATTGTCTGTTGTCATTTCCCCTTGGGCCAAGAGACGATGACTCTCCATGTTACGGGCGTGATCAACCACTGCTAATAATGGACTACACTGAGAGAGTAATAACTCAACATTTGCCTGTACTCTGGTCTCAATGCAACTACAAAGCTGCGAACCCGCTCAGCCTCTGTCGGCATAATATCGGTCCATACCTCAAAAATTGCATAAATAGAACCTCATACTCAGAAACTGTCATTGATCCCTAGTGTAAGTCGACAAACAGAGCTCTGAGTTCCTTGTGAACACTCCGGAGAACATACTGAGACATGAAACCATCCACGAACTGACTCTATATCATGGGTGCAGACTCTGTTGGTATGCTCTCTCTATATGCTCTCCACTAGGCCTTAGCCCGACCCTCTAATTGGTACCCAATGAAATTGACTCCATGTGTCTCTCTCAAGATCAAAGTCTGCAGCCTCTCCTCGCACTCTACAATGAACTCTTAAGGATTCTATATGGATTCATCAGAAAACCTCGGAGGCCCCATATACATAAAATGATTGTACATCTTTCAAGGCACCTGGCAGAAGTCATAATAGAAACTGCAAGCTGAGGCTGGAATGGCGGCTGAACTGGCGGTACCTCTAGAATAGGTTGTGAAGGAGGCACTGTGGTTACCACTAGTACCGGATAAACTGGAGGATCTGGGGCACCTGTGCTGCTCCCTGGGCTGAAGTCTGACCTCATCAGAGAGGAACATACCTAAGACAGCAATCATATACTACTATATGTCTCTAAGTACAACATTCGAAGGTGGGTGTATCTGTGGTGGAGGTAGATTTTTGGGTGCAGGCTCAGTCCTCTTAACTTTATCCTGGCCTTACCCACAACACCTAGATCTACCTCGGCCCCTAACTAGAGCTCTCCACTGAAAAGGGGAGCATCATCACCTCTAGGTGATGACCGTGTAAGGACCATCTGTTGAGGAATAGAACCAAGATGAATAACTAAGAAAACAGTAGAAACCATGCATGAAAGTTTCAACAAAAATCATCCCTATAGAAGAGACCTATAGCCTTCCGAAGATAGGATATGGACGTCTACGTACCAATCCGCGGGACTGTATTAGATGCCTTCTCGTACAGTCAGAGACACCCATAAACCTATAGCTATGATACCACTCTGTCACGACCCAAAAATTGAGTTGTGATGACATCTACACCTTACCTGTAGACAAGTCTAACTCTGGTGCAGAGCAAGTAGCAACGGGCCAGTTCCAAGAACCCAAAATGAAAAGGGAAGGGAGATAGAGAGAAGAAATAGATATTGAACACAAAAATACACAACTTAACCTGACTCCCAACCTGGTATCCTGATTGTTGAGCAGCTATACAAAGAGAGTACAAAAATACAACCCACAACGGGAAAAAACACAAAAGGGCTATCAAGAATCTAAATAGGACAAGAGGACGCCAATTTCTCATCGAAATCTACCAGAACAACACGGCTATCATGCGCGATCACGGGTGCTCTTCTGGCTTATACTGGGATATGCATCACAAAAAAATGTAGAAATATAGCATGAGTACCAAAACAACGGGTACCCAGTAGGCATCACAGGCTGACCGGGCATAAGTAAGCATAAGCAAGGCAAGGAGCGATTAAAAAAAATAGTGTAAGGTCACATATGTACAACAACCAAACGGTAACTATAGCAATAGCTAGTAAGTGCAGTGTAGGTTCAGCTATCAGTGTGTGCATTATCATATAACAAGTGTGAAGCGAAGTCACTGTCATGGTGTGACAACTCGACTCTAGGTCACAAGAAGATCATGACCAAATATGACACGTACTTGAAGCTCCAACATAACCAGCACAAGAAAGGACCAATAAGAGAATACAAAAACCATTACCAAGCCAACCTAACATAAAATATAGCAAGTGTATGAATAAAACCTACTAGAGTCACAAAGGAACAAAAATGTCTACTAGCACACAAACTCGGTCGGCATCTCATTCTACCTATAGGTACAACTAGGCAACTAAGTAAACCAACAGGTACTTCCCCTTAAGCCCTGAATGGTACAAATTAATGCGTAAGGATGCAATGCAAAGGGGTGCTAGAAAAGTAAATAAGTGTCAGCATGCTCCCTCTCTAGGATATTCCCAAACCAAGAGGGACCCATGGAGGACTTGAAAAGTATACTAATACTCCCCCGTATACCCCTGCCTTGGGCTGGGCGTCAAGACCTAACAATAGTGACTGGTTGGAAGGGCTCATGGAGGACTCAAACCCGCATGCAAAACCTTGTAACACGCCCACCAGTGCCATAATCATTGGGGACAAACTGCCAAAACCCGTGCTCATCCCATATAATATATCTTAGTGGAGACTCAAGTCTAGCCATATAGGTAAAATCCAATCTTGGTAGACCCAACTGTCTCCATGTAGTTGATATCCAGAAATCACAATGATAGTGAGCAAATAGCCTTAGATGGTGTGAGAAAATAGCTTTATACTGCTCAATAAGTGCAGTGGTGGAAGCTATAAGTATATATGAAATTAGTTTTCTATTATTACTTTGTCAAAATTAAGTATTCTTTTAAAAAACTTAAATGCATTCTCGCTACACAGAACCACTTAATGGGCTAAACTGGTCTAAGAGTGCTAACTAGAATCCAGAGGATAGCTACCAACCCCTAGTCACGAGGTACATCCTCTTCTAGCCAAACTATGGCCCCATGCCACGAGATATATCACCAGAGGGCCACAACTGTCCAGAGAGCGCCCGTTAAGGGATAATTACACACCCATACAAGGGAAACCATGGAGCTATTATAGCTCAGTCAAATACAACTAACTTCTATGCTCGCACCAGGCTAGGTCACAACTTACACAGGGCTTTTAACTACCCAACAAAGTTGTATTCGGCTAGGTACATTATTATCACATAAGGCAACTAACTATCCAGCATAGTCGTACCTGGCTAGGTACAATGTCATCACGTAAGGCAGCTAAATTTTTAGCATAACGTATCCGTCTATCTATGACCCAGAGGTCCACACAAGCCCTAACACTACATCTCAAGTAGAACGTGGAGTAATCAGTCTGCCTAGATTGGTTGTAAGGACACCAACCTAAATCTGGGGATAGCTACTAAGGTTAACTAGTATAATCCATTTCCAACTAGTCTACGTTTTAGAGTAACCATATAAACATATGCACCAAAGGTAATACTCCTCCCAAACCATACTACTTTCTGAGTTAGTGTATAACACGCAGGTAGGGCAACACATCCCTCGATAAGTAACCAAGCTATAAGCCAGCTAAGTGGGCTATTGTCTAGAAGAATAAACATATCGGGGCTCGACTAATAATCCCAGCCCTGAGCTGGCGCTTTACCATATATATACTATACTAATACCCAGTCTAAAGAAAGTAGACCATAGCCTATTTAGATTTCGGCAATGTCCTAGAGAAGCGTGTCAAAATTTCCAAAAATCACGTATGAAGCTCGAATTTGTGCGAGGTTAGCAAAACATAACTCATGTATCAAGATGAGTAAAACAATATGTATATTGATATATAAATAGCAGGGTCAAATTTCAAATTAAAAATGGGTCCGTAAACCTTGATAGCTCGAGCAAAGAAAATATTTATACCAATACGTAGAACACAACTCATACATCATATGGTACAAAATAGGGCTACAATTAACGGTAGGAATTAAAGATATGAGCCAGAAACTTTATATAATAAATAAAATGGAGAATTACCCGATAAAAATGATCATAGGATCACCAGAACGAGTTCACACTTCAAAAGACCAAATTTAAGCTTTGGAAGATGAGATTTATGCTGGATTTTAATGAAAAATGGAAGAAATTTCATGAAAAGCTTTATATAGGCTAGCTATTGACTGATTGTTTTATCGTTCAAAGTGGAGGATTTATCGGCCATGACTGATTATCGGTCAATTGGCCGATTTATCGATTCCTGCGATCCCAAAATAGACAAATTTTTAGAAAATTTCAAAAGCAGACAGAATGGAAATGGATTTTGATTTCAACACTCCATATATGAAATCTTTATGTAATTGATATTCAGGAATCGATGAATTACGATTAGGGATTGTATAGAACTGAGTAAGGCCCGAAGAAGTTATAATTATAAAGGAATTCAACTATAAAACTTCCAGGGAACCTACCTACCAATCCCAGCAAGTCACAAATGACTTGGGCAGTTATAAGAACGCTCTAAATGCAGAAAAATTACGGAAATCACGAAAAGGCCCTGAGGGCCATTACAAATAGTTATTTCAGGCACTGAATAAATTTCTCATGTTTATCACATTGAATAATTAGATGAGTAAATAGATATTTATCAGTTTTCGCTACTTCATAATTTGTGATTGTTTGCTTCTGTACTACTAATGAGGCATGAATGACTTCTTTAAAGTCCATTCTCGCTTTTTCTATTAAGAGCAAAAGGCCTCTGTGCTTCTTCTTTGTAAATAATTTTCCTCTTTCTTCCCGGTTCGTAGCGTGTTTAGCTAGTTATGGTCATGCTTGCTTTTTTTTTTTTTTTTTAGATTCTCAATTATCAAAAATCAACTTATTAACTATGTTTTTTATGTGTTAAATGCAGAGTGGGGTGTAAAATGTTGGTATCAGTTCATCTAAATTTAATATTTTTAATATAGAATAATAAAAAATACAAAATTTATAAATTCATAATTTTTAAAAATATAATGAGCTCAATTCTAAGAACCTTAGAGATCAAATTTATAAAATTTAAATTCTTATTTGTCTCTGATTGAACGTCAATCATGTATAGTTGAGAGTTAAAACGGGTGTAAAAGATAGTTAAAATGTCAGTAATTTTCTAACTTGCTTGCAGATTTGGACAAATTGAAGAATTGTGTCTTTTAGTAACTCGAGTAATTACCTGATTAGATTTGTTAGACTATCAGTTACTTTAAAATATTTAATTTTTATAAATGTTAGACTAAATATGATTTTAATTGAAAAAGCAATAGAATATTTACATGATTATGAATAACCACTAGCTAAAAAGTAGTGATTTCACGAAAAAAGATAAAAGTTTTACAAATGTAAAAACTACTCATGCTTTTAAACTAGATGGGATGCCAGAATGCAAATTCTATTAAAATTGTAATGGAATCTTGCAGCAAAAGGCAGACTTTAATATTTTATTTTTTGTTAAATATTTGAACCAAGTTTGTGGGACCCATGAGTTACTTATCAAACAATGAACTAGATTTAAGTAGAGTAAAAAAAATGATTGAGCATATAACTTAAAACTCCAATTCTTATACACATGATAATTAACACCTATTCTTTTTTACTTCCACATAATTTAGTACTATAAATAAAAATAATTATTTAACAAAGATTTTTGTTTCTCTTCAAGGATAAAATTGTCACTCAACTTTGAAAAATATTTTGATAGATTAACCTTTGCGTTAGGATGACTTCGATTTTAGTATAGTATGATGAAATGTATTACTATGTTAGCCTGTTCATCTGTCTGACCAAATTCTAATTTTAGTGCAGATAATGCTATTTTTAGTGAATAATCTATTACATAATTGTTTAGCTAATCTGGCATTTTCAACATCAGATGACAATTTTGTAGTTCTTCAGCATGCTACTGAATATAGTATCTTGTTTTGAAAATAGGTGTAAATTGCACCTTTACAATATTACTGTTGCCTACCAGCTTAGCAATCACACAAAAAACATCTACTTTTACTTCAAAAATTTAATACAGTGCTCATACAGTGAAACGGTTCTTATATGATAATAGACGATAAGAAACCATGATGTATATAACTGTCAAGTGAAACGGTTCTTACATGATAATAGACGATAAAAAACCATGATGTATACAACTGTCAAGTGAAACGGTTCTTACATAATAATAGACGATAAGAAACTATGATGTATACAACTGTCAATTGTATCTCGTATGATATCGTTGATTTCATACTTGAAAGAAAATCCCAGAACTCTCAATTTCTTTGATGATATCTCAGAGCGGATCATTGAGTCAAGTCCTGTGCCGTCGAGCCTGTAAAACGGAGATAACCTCTCTAAAGCAGGGGAAGGGTACTCTTTTTTAAGTTGATCGATAACTTCAGTCATCGCCCAACTTCGAGCACAACACATATATCGTCCTTCTGCTTTAATATTCTCCATGAGGAATATGTGGGCACGACATATATCCTCAATATGAGCTAATGCTATTGATCCCATTCTTGTGTTCACAGCAGTGAGTATAGCTAACATTTCAGGATCGCCTATAAAAGTAAAGGGACTGTAAAGAAAAAATACCTTGTGAAAGACATGTTTTTTATTGCATCTATTTGAACAAACTTAAAATAAACCAATTTTAGACTATTGTATTTCCTAGAAGACAGATTTGAACCGGGTTATGATTTAGGCCAGGTCCAATTTTTATTTTTGTACAGTTTTGATTAGGCAATCTTTTATATAGGTAAAGTTTCAAAATTCTAAAATTTTGCTTTTTAGCCACGATTTTAACGGTGGCTAATTGATACAAAAAATTGTGGATAAAATTCGACATATATATGTAAATTGCATTTGTATATGTATGCCTTTATGTATACAGAAATTGTGGCTTGGATATCCATATACAAAAATGATGGCTTCGTATAAATATACTAAAACTGTGGCTATGTTTACAAAAATCATGACTACATATACAAACTTTATATTTATATAAAAATTTATACAAAAACTTGTGGCTATATTTGTATATGTATGCCAAAATTAGCTACAGTTAAAAAGCAAATATTTAATTAAAACTTAGCAATATTATGTAATTATTTCAAACTATTTGAGCCTGCCTTTAATATATATATATATTCAATGTATTTCTTAATTATAAGGTTCTGCTGGGTTCTGCCAAAACTTGAAAACTCGTGCCTTACATTATTTAAGGTACATATGACAGTTCCGCCACTGGACATTTACAAACTGAACCATATGTGATAAAATACTATTTTGGTGCTCTTGAATGAAAATAAGAATAGATGAGAGTAAGAAAGAGAAACCTGTTATTGGTGACAAGAGAACCTGAATGCTTGATGGAACTGTAGGAGTGAGGAATGGACCGGCTACCGTTGGTGTTATTGTTGAAACCAAATCGATTCCATTTTCTTTTGCAAATTGAAATGCTGCATCCTCTGTCAAAACCTTTACTAGGACATAAACCTATAAAAGTGCATCACAAAATAATCTAAGTGCACATGGTAACATGATAAAAAGATAGTTCATAGTAGTACTTTTGAGTATGGAAAAGGAATTACCCAACCACTAGGTTTTGTATGCTTAACATGTTGGACAGGTATCTTGCAAGATTCATCCACAAGAGGTCTCAACTTCCCGGAGTTGTCTCTTGCTGTGACTGTACTAATTGATGATGTGAAAACAACTCTTTTGATAGAGTTGGATTTCAAGCAGGATTTGAGAACATTCAAGGTCCCCTGGATTGCAGGCTCTATGATATTTTCTTGAACGTAGATATCTTCAAGTTAAATACGCCAAGAAATTAGTTCTATTTAATTTCTTTAATTAAAGGAAAAGGGTCAGTCAGTTTGTCCTTGTAGCATTCAAAATTGAACAATTTTGCTTTCTGTTTGGCTTTTGTTTAAATATCACAGCGTCATTAGAAAAAAGTCTTATTTTTTCCCGTGACCTTTGATGAAGCTCCAACAGAGTAATTTAAACATGTAGGACAGAAAATAGAGGAAAAACTTAGTCATCGGGTGTATACACACATTTGCTACTTTTTACCTATCTTTTGAGGATAACTTTGATATTTACGAGCTTATATTGTAATAATGGTGTAAATATGTGTTAAGTATCATGGCTAGAGTGTTTAAGGTGTATTTGAACTAAAACAAGAACCAAAATAATCAAATAAGGTTTAGACGGGATAACTAGTTTAACCGGGCTAGCTTAGGCTTGTTTTAGTGCACTTTATTTGAGTATTATCTATTGTAAGGCCTAAAGTAAGACGATATTGGGACTGATTTTGAGGCTACATGATGTTGGACTAAGGCCACATGGAGGAGGGAAGAAGAACTAAACAAGAGGAAGTCAACTAGTAAAGCCATGCCTAGCTTGTACTTATTTAGAATTGGGTCGCAGCGATTTACTTGTGGTAATCCAATGTTGATAGATGGAGCTTGGTTTAAAATGTTTTTGCACCTGTATATGAATTATGATGATTATGGGATCGATTCCAAGCTTAACATGAAGCAATGAACCAAGGAAACAAGAGACGAGTCAACTACTGAAAATCGGGCGAAATTGTGTTGTTTTGCCGCGAAGTCCATGTCGCGCCACTTACACACCACGGAAAAAACTGTGAAGCGCCTCCTATTCATGTTAGCTACTGTATTATATATTAAAATATCCATTCCACTCACTCTTACAACCAGATTTAGCCTCCGCGATACAACACTCTTTCTACACGTGCAAAATAGGTTTCTAGTCCTAGTTTGAGTTGGAAAACTTGTGGTACCTATACCTAAAACTTATGAGATATGAATTTTAAACATTGGGGGATTAAAAAGGACACCTAAACATGCAGTAAAGAAAAAAATAACGTTGGTACAGCACACAACAAACCAAACGAAAATACACCCCAAAATACTCAATGCTTGAGAGAAGATCACATTCAAGGAGGCTCCAAAGAGGGTTATTGTTTTGTAGTTCAATTTCTCTTAGTTTTCCTTGATTTTATTGTCTTATGATGTTCATTTAAGATATGAGAATCTATGAAACCGTTCTTCTAGGGTTAATACTACAAACGATGATTGTATTGTTTAATTTATAGTTGATTCATATATTATTTATCATACTTTGTTATTCGTATGTTCTTGCACTTGCTATTCTAAATATTACCTTTATGATAATTTATATACCATCCTTGAACTCGAGAGATGGATCGGGAGTTATAACGTGGAATATCGGGAGTGTGGATCACATCTTAGAGAGATATAGGAGTGAATTACAACTAGGATAGAGATATATCTAGATTGCCCTACTTGGTGAATAACGGAAAGATAACTTAATGCATAAGAATTGATTCGCCTATCCCTGCTCAACAATGTAATTAGGTATTCAATTTTGGTAGATGGTTAGAGGCTCGATAAATCATGACTATGTTATCAACCTCGTAAATGAATAACCAAAATAAGCAACATAATCGGCTACAAACAATAACTATGCATGATTGTGAATACATCTTGACCCTAGAATCCTCCTTTTAGTGTTTGTACCCCAAGATACCACGTTAGTTTAGTTTATAATTTTTTTTTATTTAAATATGTAATATCTTTCTACTCCTTCACTTAAATAAATAAACAAGAACTAGTTTAGACTAGTGAATAGTTAACCCGCGAGTCCATTGTATACGACAACCTGACTCTCAAAAATAGTTACTTTATTATCCGTATGTGTGTGCAAAAGTCGCAACAATTTTTTGACGCCATTGTTGGGGAACGGTGTTAATTATTTATCTAGATTAGAATTTTTTTTATTTATTTGAGTTGTACACAATTTATTTTTTGTATAAATTTTTCTTTTGATTTTATTTCTCTATTTTACTATTCTTCTTGGGATGACATCTTCACAATAAAAAGTGTGAAGTGAAAAAAATTCTTTTTTGATAGATCCTATTCCTTATTGTAGATGTCTCCATTTTTTAAAACAATGTCAATAAATTCCCAAGAGAGAGGTGTTTGCACCATCTCTATCTTGTGTATTTTGGTCTGTTGCCCAAAGTGTTGCTACCCTTCCCCAAAACCCTCTTATGACGATTCTAATAATTCATATTCCTTTGATAGTATGAATTCTAGCAAGGAATCATTAGAGGAGTATAAAGAGCGCTTGAGGAGAATCTTGTATGGGATGGCTCACTTTAAAGAGAAATGAGTGAAGCTTATGCAAGAGGTTGATAAGTTTGTATTACATAATCACAACTTAAGAAAATAATTGAATGTAAGGGTTGCTACATTGATGCGCAACAATCTAGTTAGGAGTTGTGTGATACTGAAAAGACACTTATAAGACAAATTAAGGAAATAAAACAAGAGGATATACTATGAATCTATATTTTTCTTGAAGAATCCACTACTGAGGAGGAGTATAAAAGTGAGCATGGTGCACTTGATGTAAGTTTGGAAGTGGGGACGTATTGGACCCTATTTGAACCACTTTTCTGCACTATGTATGCATGATGGCATGAAAGTCGAGTCATCTGAACTAATGGAGAAGTGTGAGGATGAGGAACAAGAATCCGACATTCTTAACTCTACACCATAAAAGAAACAAAATAACATGCCTCACTTCAAAGACAAGTGGTTCTACATGTATCATCCATTACTTGGCCCCTTCGTCTTCTTATCGCCACCTTATGAGAGAAGAAAAAAGATAGATGCGATGTTGGGGGTAAAATTTATATCCTCAAGGTGGAGAAAAAAAGTTGATGAATCGTGACGCGACATTAAATCAGGTGTTGGGTGGGAGACAACTCAATATGTATTAAGTAGTTTTTATTTTTATTTTTGTTATTTTTTTAAGGTCACCTTTGTCTATATTATTTATGGTTTTATAGGTTTGGGGAAGTCTAATAAAGCAAAATTTAAGTTAAAGAGTGTGAAAAAAATAAAGTGTGGGGTCCTCCGAACCTCCTTTGAGGAAAAAGTGAAGAAATTGACATGCTCCTAGCTCAGGGAATATTTCCAACCTTGTTCTTTTAATTTATAATTTAGGGACAAATTATGATTCTAATTTTGGAGTGGGAAATCGTTCCTATCTATTTTTTTAGGGTGAAGTGCATTATAGGATTTTCTTATTTTCTTAGTAGTTTTAGTTTTTTTATGTGTCTTTAGGTAAAATCACACTTTATCCACCCCTTAATTTTTTTGGTTCTTTTATGGGGAAGGTGGGCAAGAGGTGAATTTGAATCGATACCTTTTTTTATTTTTAAGAGTAATTTTTTAAGTTTTTAATCATAGGTCAAAGGCTTTTTTTGACAATGGATAGATGACGATCGTTTTGAATAAAATTAGTCATTAGGTAATAAAGTAGAGCCCTTTCACTAATTGGATATTATGTACTCTTTTTAGCTATAGCTGACTACATGATGCAAGTCGACTTTGAAATTTGGAAGCATGCTGAAGTTTGGATGACTACTTTTGAGACAGGCTCATTTATTTGACTCTAGTATGATTTTAGCTTAAATTTGAATTCTTGTGATAGTTTGGCTAAGGGTTTTGTAATGATCCTTCTTGAATGAAACATGTGCCAGGTGTGTATAAGGTTTTTGTATATTTTATGTTTTCGTATTAATGTCTTGAAAAGTGAAAAATGTTGAGATTAGGAGATGAAATAGGCACTTCTTTGATAACCTTGTTTTATCCCTGTTTTTATCTGTGCTCTATGTGTTATCTTAGTTATCCCCGTTGAGCCTTTAGCCTATTCTTTGGTTTCCTTGTATGTCTTTATTTTTTTTTTTTCATAGACCTTGAATTTGATCTAGAACTCCTAAGTGCTTTAATTTTAAAATAAAGGTGAAAAGGGGTGAAAATTTAAGAAAGGAATAAGTGAAGTTGAAGCCCTCAAAGTATAATTCTTAGTGTTAAAATTTTTATGTGTTGTGTGGGGAGTAAGAAACAACTAAAAGGGATAAAGTTTAATCATGTTTTGATTGAGAAATACTCCCTAATGTTGATATGTGAACTTGATTAAAGATAAGAAAAAACCAAAAGATAAGTTCAGGGTGGTAAA
>JBDJHY010000014.1:274061-292986 GCA_039654485.1 Withania somnifera | reverse complement strand
TCTAACTCTAAAGTTGAAAGGTTGTTCTTGAGCCAAAATTCAAGAAAGTGTAAAAGTTCTCACTTGTCTTGGAAAGTAATTGTAATTATTGTTGAATTAGTGAAAAAGCCTAAGGTTGAAATACTTATGTAGTGGATGTAGGCAAGAGTTGACCAAACCACTATAAATCTCTTATGTCCATTAGTCCATTTTCTATTACCTTCTTCATTTCCGCAAAAAAGTGTCAAAAGACCACACCCACTATTCAATCCCCCCCTTCTAGTGTGTGTATCCGCTCTACAATTTACTCCTAGATTATTATCCCGTTAAATTTAGATATAAAAGGGAACGTTGAGCCAGGGAAGGTTGATATCTCCTGTGATCTGAAGATCTAGCAAGAGGTATGTTTTTTAACTATGTGCTTCGAATTATAATCCCGATAAGTGTAAAAATGATATTTATAGTTTTATTAGAGTGTATCTGTAATTGATATCACTTAGTATATAGGATCTTAGACTAATTAAAAATAAATATGAATCTGTTCGAAATATTAATTGCTTCCTTATTTTGTTACAGGTTTACCAAGGACTAAGAAATAACATGATTCCATTTCGGTGATTGTAGACAAGTTAACCAAATCAGTCCCATTTTCTACCTATTCGGCACTGGATTGGGTACCCAGTTTACTTTGCATTTCTTGAGGTCTTTCTAGAAAGGGATAGGATCTCAGGTTGACCTCAGCACTGCCTTCCACCCGCAAATAGATGGTCAAGATGAACGGACCATCCAGATTTTGGAGGATATGATGAGAGCTTGCGCGCTTGATTTCAAGGGTAGTTAGTATGACCACTTGTCTTTATACAGTTCACTTACAATAATAGTTATCATTCTAGTATCCAGATGGCTTCATTTGAAGCCTTAAACGGGAGGAGAAGCAGATCTCCACTAGGTTGGTTTGAGATTGGTGATAAGGCCTTGATAAATATAGATTCAGTACTCGAGGCTACTCAAAAGGTTCAGTTTATTCTGTAGAGATTGAAGACTACCCAAAATAGATAAAAGTCATATACAGATGTGAGGAGGAGGGAGTTAGAGTTGGATATTGGCAATTAGGTGTTCTTGAAGTTATCTCCTATGAAAGGAGTCATAAGGTTAGATAAGGGAAAGCTCAATCTGTTATTCATTGGACCATATAAGATTTTGAACAGGGTTGATAATGTTTCTTACAAGTTAAATCTTTCGGAACAGCTTGCCATAGTAGACCCAGTTTTTCACATCTCCATCTTGAGAAAGTGCTTTCCAGAAGATCCTTTCTTGATAGTGTGCCTTTAGACAGAATTAATGTTAAAGACAGTTTGACTTGAAGAAGTCCAAGTCCAGGTCCTAAATGGGCAGGTTCGCAAGCTTAGAAATAAAGAGATGGCATTAGTCAAGTTCTTATGGCGAAATCAGTCAGTTGACGGAGTCACTTGAGAAGTTGAGGCAAACATGATAAGAACATGTCCACACTTATTTCCATCCAGTTCCACTTCAGTCTTAGATACTAGCCTCTCATTCCATCTTTTCCTCCGTATGTCTGTTTTATATATCATATTGCATATAGCTTGTACCATTGCATAGACCCCTATGCGAGTACTTGTGCATAAATTGATGTGTTCATGATAGTAGAAGTTAATAAGAGTGGTATGCATATGGTTCGAAGGATTAATAGCCCAAATTAGTGTTTATGAAGCTTCGAATAAGTTTCTGAATGATTCTGGCAGTTTGTTAGTCCTTTTCACTGTGTCACAAGCTGAAATCTTCATTCAATGATGAATGAATCAAAGGGGGGGTATATTGTAACACTGGGGAAACTCTTCCAAAATGTTATTTGATCTAAACAAAGAAAGTTGGTGCATATTCACCAAGATCTGAAACTGCCAGCTTTTCACTGGCCGTACCAAGGACCGTGGGACTACCCGTAGGAGCTGTCCATGACTCTTGAATTTTTCCAAAATCCTAAAGTCTTGAAGGATTTCACGGATCATCTCACGAACCATCAAAATGGATGACGGTCCATGAAGTGAACCGTGGAACCCATCTAGTGAAACCTAGGACTTTTTACGGCCCACAGCCAAGTTCACGCACCGTCAACTGGTTTGATGGGCCGTGAGCCACACTGTGAACATACTCCAATAGCTCATGTTTTAGGCAATTCATGATGTAATGAAGGACCGGGATCCAAACAACGAACCCATAGTTTGTCTCGTCAAATTGATTCATTGATTTATTAAATTTGGAGAGTTTTCACAAACACATTTTCAGTCCATCATCTTGTTCACAGATCGTAAATTCCAACATGGAACCATTCCAATGAGCATCTAAGATCTAGACCACCTTTGGTAGAACGATTCAAACATAACTCGAAAGTTTGAGGTGTTACAAATAGTCTAAGATTAGAGCATGCTTCTTCATCTTATGGAAGTTATCATTCTATCAGACACATAAAAAATTATACATCCTTCCTGAAGCCTTTGAATATAAGTATATATATAAGTCTTGGAAATTTACCAATAAAATATTAAATGGAAACTCTTACTGTTGATCCAACAAAATACAAAATACAAAAACAACAAAATCTTATAAAGAATGATAAAAGAGAGACAATTTTAGCATAAATAACTCCACGCACCAACAGTATTTTTTCCAGATGATCTGGTTAAGAGGACCTATATTTCTTTCACTGCCTCCATTTTCTATTTTGCATTCGAACGAACAAAGTTATTGGCTCTACATCCGGAGAAAAAGGATATGTTTCAGTAGGACAATCTAACTTGTCCAATTTAACCACATGCAAACTTGCATTCTGTTGCATTTAAAACACAAACACACAAAATACCATTATTTCTCCTATTTAATAAGTAACTGTCATGGTAAGATAAAGGAAATTTCAGTAAATAAAATCAAAAGTGAGGACGACTTTTACACTTCTACTTGAGGGAAACTTTTACACTCTTACTCCATTGTGATTCCAGGTATTAATTGTGAATCCACCTCAAACATTGGCTTCTTCACATTTTGTTAGTTCATTTTTGGAGTTCAAATTTCTTGCCTTGTTCTTCCGCTGCTTTGGTTTTTCTCTTTTTGATAGGTTCTTCTTCTTCCTCCTCTTTCTTTGCTCACTGTTTGTCTTTTGGTTTCTTTTATTTTTTATGTTATTTTCTCTTGGTGCTATTTTTTAGTTTCATCGGTGAGTTTTCAATACAGAGCAAAGAAATATATAGCTTCGTCAAGTTTCTCAGATTTCAACCATGCATGTGTTAATTTACAATTTAAAACACAGACAGAAACTCAATACATGTATTAGTCCTTATAACGTTGTTTGGTGGAAACTCATTTCCATTTTTTGTGAAAAGTCAACTCATGAAAAGACGTTGGTGGGGAATTCATTGGGGGAATTAGATAAAATTACTTAAGTATATATCTATTTTTTCTATGTTGTTGCTAAACCCATGATTTCTTGGGGGAAGAAATTTATCGTCCCTCCCCCCTCTTTTGACTTCAAAAGATGCACACTGCTATTTTTATTTTTTTTTGAGTAGGAGTGTAAAAGTTGCTGAACACTGTTTCTATGTATCTATATTTCTATGATGTAGGAATCCTGAGGAGTTATGAACCTAACTAAATAGATAACTTGCCACAGTAGAGTTTAATGCCATTTATTTGATTGCAGAAGATAAATGATAGCAACCACCTCAAAACTGGGTTGTGTATGCTGTGGTAGTTTTCGGAAATGGTGTTTACTAGTTACCTCAATTGAATCCCAAGAGAAACTATTGGTCATTTCCTTGCATGACTGGTAATCAGTAGAAGCTCTAAGACTTACGAGGACAAAAAAATGGAGAAAGTAAAAGCTACAATTTACTGCATTTGCAACTTGCTAACTGAGTATTAATCACAACCCCAGAGTCACAAGTAAAATTATGAAAAAATTGAACTCACCAATACAAACCCAGATGGTAAAAAGCAATATTTTGAGGAAAAAACTGAGTGGATTTCTATTCCTTTGCCCTCCTCGTTTACATCTACTCTCACTTGCATCTTTTCCCCATCCTCCGATTCAACAGCAATATTTGCATTTTTTTTTTAATCAAAGAATAATCATCAGCAACAGATGCCTCTATACCTGAACCAGCAGCAGATGCTGGTTTCACCAAAGGTCTTAGGCATCGTTGGAAGAATGCACAGCAGTTCATGACCTGTGATATGTAACACCTATTGCAGGGTAATTTGACACATTCTTAGGGATAGGCTGATGGTACTATGTCCAGGAGGGTGAGGCTATTGCAATGGTCATCGTCATTGCCATGGTTCCGCTGGAAACTGTGGGCCTTCAGCTGCTAATCTTCTAGTGAGGCGATTTGCAAGATAACAGTAGGGCATTTGATTTTGGACCGGCCGCAAGTAATCAACCAATCTGGAATCAAAAGCTCTGATGATGTTGAATTATTGAGGGTAGCAGGGTCATGACTAACCCAAAAGAGGGCTGCCATTGATAGACTTGGAGAAGAGAAGAGGGGGAAAAAGTGTTTGGTCGGGCGGGTTTTAAAACAGATTCAGATAAATAGAGAGGGAACGGGTTATTTAAGTGAAGCTGTCACGTGTCCCGCCGTTAAATATAAGGGTATATGTGTACCCAAGTATAACGATCGGGGCTTGAATGGCCCAAAAGTATGATGGATGGCATATTCATACCATTTATCATAATTCAGGGGTATATAAAAAAAAATTCATGGGGCTAACGTCAAGCCTTGCATCGCTGGCGTTTAATTCCTCTGATCAACATAAGCTTCAATTTATTATTCTAGTAGCAGTTTATTTTACAGTCAAACATCCTCAAAAGCAGCCACTAATAAAGAACTAGAAAGCTGCAAACAGAACAAGATACAAGGAAAGTTCGCAACTTTCTCATTATAATTTTCTCCTATATATGCTTTCGATAAACTTATTTACATCTGAAAATCGGATGGACTGTAACACGTAATCTGCAACTACCCAAGCAAAATTACTTACCAAGTTTATTTAGCAAAGGCCACTGTCTCAGGTAGAACAAATGATGCACACAACATCCATTTTCCTGGTGCAACAAGGCGAACCTTGTGCATCTGTACCTCAAAAGCCACCTCAGACAATGCAATCCTGATTTTCTGTTCAAGTTTAAAGAAGAAAAATTCAACATTCCCCTCAGTAGTACCTGGCACAAAAAAATTCAGTCAGATGAAAAGAGATAGTGCACAAGCTAACAGCAGACCTCATGAAAGTCGAATTCAGGATCCTGAGCTTTTGAAAACCCATATACATGGATCCTTGGCAAGGTAAATTGCTTATCCGAGTGCTTATTTCTGAAAATTCCTCTAAATGAATCTGCAAACATGAGAAAAGCATTTACGTATTACGTATGGCATGTCTAGATAAATGACATGGAAGCTCTTCCATTTATTTTTGGACACCTCAGCTCCTACATTCAACTGAAACAAGGACTGTAAAGCAGCACATTGCCTCCAGAGATAAAAAAATTGAAGTGCTGTTACACACCATACATTTCAATTATGGGAGTAAGAGATCTAATCAAGGCATATTTTTTTGGGATAACTATAGTATCTAGGTCAGCTTTCGCATCTCGACCACCTCCCACCAAAGCTAGGGAAAATTAGAAGAATCACTAGTGGCTTGTCTCACCAGTGATGTGAACCTGAGACCTCAAGTTCAGGTTCTCAACCCACTATTGTGACCACTAGGCCACACCCTTCGTCACAAATCAAGGCAATAATTTAGTGGTGGAAAATGCTTTTGACATTGTTGCTCAATAGAAATACTCTGAAAAGAATGAAAGATAACTGTATAACTTCAAGAAAACCCCTACCCTCCCCCGTGCTCTGCATAAGCTTTTTCGGTGCCCTTAGAAGCTTGTTTATCAATAATTTTCAAAACTAAAGCTTCTCATGCTTCACTATCATTGCAAGAATTACCGTCAATCCTCAGAATGCCAAGCTCCAACTACACTGTCACATGCAAGCTGGCATTAACAAAAGTAACAATATCGTCTTAATGAAAAGCTTTCTGGGGCCATAGTTCAACCAAGAGAACCAGATAATCATGGTCAACGGTGCCCCTTAGCCCTAACACCATAGTAATGAGAGACGTCAAAAATCAGATTTCGACAAGCAGGATACTCCCTCAAAAAAAAAAGGGAGACAAACTGACACATTTTATATTAGCGATATGGAGATATTTTGGATGCTACAGGACAACTTAAATGAGAAGAAAGGAATAGAGATGTTGAATTAGCATCAATCATGAAGGTCAATAACTGAGCCCTCGGGAGTCTATCCAAGTGCTAAATCAATAAGAAGTGCAGTTGAAATATCAAGAAGTCATCTTCAATCTAGCAACTTCGGAGTTTGACGCAGGAGAGTAAATTAGAAGAAATGGAGCAGGGGGCATATTTTCTCAACTAAATCACACCACATCATTGGTGCTCACAATCGAAAATTTGCCAAAGTAAAACTAACACTAACAACATCTAATAGCATATCAAAACTTTAAGGTTGAATTTATCAAAAGATTGTACCAAGAAACTCTGCAGCATCATTTGGCAAATTCATTACTACTTGAGTAATTGGCCTAGCTTTTCCACTTGCAAAAATACTGTCAATGAACCTCCTCCCATCCATGTTAAAAATCTACAAAATAAACAAAAGCATTATTTTATGACACCATACATCACTGGATAAATGAATTCAAGAAACCAAAAGTTAAATATAACTCATTAATACACCTGCAAGATCAAGGGTGTAAAATAAGTGAACTAGTCTCAGTGAGTTTGTACCTTAAGATCACTATTTTTACAATATATATATATATATATATATATATATAAAATGATCCTTTGCATTATTCAAAACTTAGTGACATACAACAGAAAATATAACTTGCATGTAGACAAATTCGTACCTCCATCTTCCTCTCAAATTTGTTACGGACAGCGTTTCTTTCCAGATATTCAACAGCATTAGGGTTCAAATCATTAGCATATACATATTTGACCTTCTTCGCAGCAGATATTGCAATGGGACCAACCCCAGCAAAAACATCACCTGTAGAGATTTAAACAACTGTGTGAAGGAGAGAACATCAGAATATAATGCAAGTTAGAAGAGGCACCACATAGAGATTGATTCAGATAATTAGCAAATGACACCAATTTGAAGCAGACCAGTTTGGTCATGTTTGTTTGGGTACTCTTTAAGAAGTGTCAGTTTCTTTGCTTAAATTGATGACAATGTGCTTAACTTGAAAGGCATATAGTCATTCTGGCATACTTTTGGAAATTATAGTACTCCTATTTGACTGGAAATATGTAACACCCCGGACTTCTTGGCTAGGATTTGAACCTCCTATGTATGTGGTTAGACCGAACTGGATGAGTTCTAACTTGACCCTAGATGTTAAAGTGAATTCCTAAGTGTGTGAAGTATTTTGGATATGAATTAAGGTCTTAACAAACCTCTAGCACAAAAGTGGTTTAACGTCTCTACAGATTAAGTTTTCACATAAGTTTTTCCCGGGGTCAACTTGAAATAATCACTTCTCTTAGAATATAAGAAGTTAGGTGGCCCATGACCTATCAAATCAAAGGTCTCTAAACCTAGTTTCCACGCAGCAAACAATTTGTTATTTTGAGTTCAGAGTAAAAAGGTATGGTCATTTTAGTGAAGCACTATCAAAGAGTCACGACTTGACGGACCAGTTGACGACCCATGGATGGGTTTGATGGCCTGAATGACGGTCCGTCGTTTTTGGGCAGTAAGTGAAAAGTTCCCTAGGGTAGTATGGCTCAACGACAGACTCTCCATCAATTTCACGGTCCATAGACCATGTATACATCCCGTGTATCACAGTTTAACAGTTGTATACCAGTTTTTTCAGCTTTTTAGAAAATTAAATTTGGAGTTTCTTTTCTCACTTTGTTAGACCCCAAGAGGCCCCGAGAGCTCTTACACATGTTAGCTATAGGAAGTATGGTTTCGAAAGTGACTTTGGTTTGCCAATTCGAAAGGAAAAGAATCCCAGAAAATTTATTCGAACCTAATTCTTCCCTTGTATGTCTAGGTAGCATCCTCCATGATCTTAAAACATAAATTTAAGAGCATCTTCAAGACTCTAACATCAAATCATTCTCTTATCTATAATTAGATCAAGAACTGGAATTTTCTCCCTTGGGCAGAACTTCAAGCCCTCAATCCACGTTCTCGCTCGAAAACTCCCGTAATCAAGTATGCGAGTCTCTTTTCATCCTCAGGCCCAAAACTCTCAATTTTAAATGATGATTTTATGATTTATGGAATTAGGGTTTATACTCAATTATATATTTTACTTGATTCTCATTCCTAGCATGATATGTATGATTTTTTTTCTCATGAATACAATTATGCATGATACTATAGATTCCAATGTATTTCGGAACCATGGATTTTAATATGATCTCATGAATAGTCTCGTATTTTTAAGCAGATGCATGACTCGTGCTTTATATTCTTTGTTTTGAGGTTCTTTTTATGAACTATGATTTTTATGCAAAAGCACTCATGTTTTAAGTGAAAGATCTCGAACAATGATTTATGATAGTACGAGAACCATGATCTTGCAAACAGTATGAATCTTACATGACCATGATATGAAACCCATGACATGATTTTGTAAAGTTTTGCAAGTTATGAGCCTATGTTATATATCATGCTAGTCTTGGAGGATTATTTAGCATTGAGAGGATGCAGTTCAGATAACTCAATTTCCAAGCTACATTGCCCACGTATGTATAACACGAACTCAGGTGGTCTTTGCCCAGGTTATTAGCCCAAAAGTCTTTTTATGGGAAACTCTCTCAACATGGGGCTATTAAGTAGGATACCATGCGCTCACATGGTGTTTTTCGGTTAGAATAAACTCCCATTTTGTTCTTGATTTAACTATTATTATTAGTATTATGCTTATGTTATGAAGACTGATATTTATGCTAAACCACTACTCAGTTATTAGTGAAGACTTCATAATCAGTCAGTCAAATAGTTGTATTCAGACTAGTTTTCAAATACCTCCAGGTTTTCAGTTATGTTATGAAGAGTTTATTTTTATTTTATTATTACTACAAAAGCTCAGCCCATGTATAAGCTTTCCCGTTATTTTTTTAAGTATATGTTTTATGTCTCATGCCAGGCCAAATGGTTCGCTTGGACTTGTGGTTCTGAGTGCCGGTTACGTCCATGGTGTAGATTCGGAATGTGACATAATATGTTGTGATTGTGTTTCATTCCATAGCTCTAATTACCAACAATTCTAGAAATGACCACCTATGTGCACATATATTTTAATCATTTTTTATTGTTCACTTGCACATGCATATTGCTAAATTTAATTACGAAATCAAGTAGATTGATTCTTTTAAGACTTTTATAATGGAAACTACTGATACCATGATGGGCTTTCAGTGTGAGAGTTTAGTGGAAAGGCCAGCAAAAAATTCAAGAGAAGAAATCTAATTTAGTGGAATCATAGAGACGCCAAGTATGGAACTCAAATATTCATGTAACGGAGTCTTCAAGAGAACTTACATACAACATCATTGTGGATGAAGCAACTAAGAAGTCTCTGTCTTTCAGTTGCCAGCCTAGAATTCCAATATCTACCAGAAAGTCACAGTTTATAGAATAAAAAGACGAGGAACATCAGATTTCATGAACAGTAGTTTTTCATCTTCACTTCTATTATTATTAGCTTAGACTCACACTGTTGCTAAATTAACATCAAAATAGAGTCCATTCTCTACTACAGTAGTAACAAGAGAATGGTTTCCAGCCAAAACTTCTAGCTGCATTGTTCTATAGTCATTGTGTATGACATCAATCTTATTGACAACTGTTTGGATCTTCGGCTTGGTCTTCTCCAGAACTACCTGGGAAAAAGAATCCAAAGAAGGGAAGAAGGGATAGTTACCAACGGATTATTGAGAAATAAGGTGAAATCTAATAGAGTCAAAAAATGTGGTAGAAAGCAGTACCTTTGCAATTAGTTTCTTGTATGGGAGATGTTCATCTCTCAGGTTCAGATGGGCAATATGCCCAACTGTCTCAAAAGCTGAAGGAATAATCATACCTTGTGGAAGCAAAACCTCTAAGATCTGCAAGATACAAAATCCCTCATGTATGCAAGATACACCAGCAACTTGTACAAACTCATGACAGTTCAAATTATAGTCTTTCCACACACAACTACTCACATTGGATGAATGCAAAAAGAAATAGGAATAAAGCAAATGCATCAAAGCCTTCTATATCCAACTACACATGAGAGGTCTGCTTATGATATATTCAAGTTCGGCAAATGACATAACACGTGTTCATTTACTCATAAAACTCACATACTCCACAGGCAATAGGATACTTGATTGGCTTAAACTGCTAAAAGGAATACCTGTCCTAGAAAAGCAATACTAATAGCAAAACTGAGACACATGGTCAACAATATCTAAGGGACATACCTCATTCATTTGCCAATAATTGTAAAATAGTGTCAACTTGCATCTCACAATTTCGAAACTTAATCTTGTACTTTCCCCATTGTGTTCTTTGAGGACTGCCTGCAAACATAGTCCAAATTCATAACAAAGGAGCCATTAGCCTACAAAAATATGCAAGAAGTTGAATCTAAGCATTTAATTTCTACCTTGAATGAGTAACAAGCATCCCATAACCACCACATCTCCCTTGGATAACAAACTACTTCTTCAAAATGATATAAATACATGCCGGCGCATCTTAGAGTTCGAAATTAAGATTAATATTAATCACCTTGAAAACAATAGCTCTTCAAAATTTGTTTAGACATATAACTTATCTAGAAGACTTCTAGCTAAAGAATACATGATACACAAACCCTCCAACTATATAGTTCAATTCGCTACTACAAAAAGAGTGAATCAATGATGACAAAAGGGCGAGTATATTGATTCACAACACAGTCTTGATATGTATTATCTCAACAATAGACCAACCAATGAATGTTTTAACTATACTTTAGGTTCTGATCCTTCCATTCCTGTTTCTTAGACAATAGCTGGCAACAAACGTCAAACATAATTCGTAAACATGTGCAACCATGAATGAAGTAGGTGCTTGTCAATAAACCACAGCCAAACGCCACTCTTATCCTTTTATCTACTTAAATACTGGAATTGGTTAACCAGCTAGGACTCAAACTCATGACGTGTGTTTACCACACATACCCTGCTGCGCTACCTTTGCTATGGAACCAAGACCGCTGGATCTCAACATATATAAAGGGAATAGTTCCAGATAGAACGAGAAGCAAAAAACACTCCATATTTCAATTCCAAGTACCAATAAGATGTACTCATGAAATACAATGCATACACAACTCATACAATACCAACAACATACCCAGTATATTCCCACATATTGGGGTCTAGGGAGGGTAAAATGTATGCAGTCCATACCACTATCTAAGAGTGAGGTAGATATGTTGTTTCCGAAAATTCATAAAATACCATAATGCTAAAAGAAACGTAAACCTTAATAGCCTCGGGCATTTCCTCTATCCCCTTGTTGGCGTACCTCTCATCCAATAACAATAACCTCATCGATCCACTCCATGTTCTTCTTCTTCTAAAATCATTTCCCAATAACCCACTAAAATTCTCATCATCTCCACTCCCCTCTTCAACCACCTCCACCATTGACATATCACTTCTCCCATACCCTCTCCTTTCTCTCCCATTTTCCTCTCTCTTCCATTTCTTCTTCTTCTTTGGCCGTGATATCTCCGCCAAATTCCCAAAATTCACATATCCTGTCGAATTGAAAGTCTTCGCAAGCTTATCCCTATACAACACCGAACACATTTTCTCCCCATCTCCTTCTGCTTTCCCGTAAATTCTTCGTTCCAATACCGGTAGGGTTTCACCATCATCATCAGGACTATCATTTACAATAAACTTTTTTAACTCGTCATCAACATCGTCACCAGGAACCCTAGCAATGTTACGAATGCGAGGCCAATTTAAAAGGTGGCCACGTAATTTTCTTTCGAGGGAGAAACAGTGTTCAGAAGGAACTTGTAAAGCACTGATATCGAAGATTCTGGTGAAGTTTTCTTCGTTGAATATATCGGAGTTTTGGGGTGAGATTTTGTTGCCTTTATAGAGGGAAGGGCCATAGCAAAGGTGTGGGGATGAGGTTGAGTGAGAGGTAGCGGTAATGGCTGTGGTGTAGAAGAGGGAAGGAGAGAGAGGTTTTGGGGAAAAGCGGGAAGTGAATGGGAGAGAGTAAGTGAGTTTGTTGAGTAAAATGGCGGAGGGCAATGGATAGAGAGCCGTCATTTGAGGTAAAAGGAGTTGCAAACGGAAATGGAGAGGCAGCAGAGTACACTGCGACGCCAGACAAACTGTTTCAATACGGATGGGAAAACGGGGCGGAGCGGTTGTGGGTAAAATTTTAACCCCTTTTCACATTCTTAATCCGCCCCCTTTTATCACCTTATGCTTGCCCAACATAAACTCGTCCTGCATGAATCCTTTTTAAAACCTTTTCCACTTCATTATTTAGCTTAAATATTCAATTTAGTTTTTGTTTTTATGACTAGCATTTAAATGAATGTTAAGTTAAAGTATGATGGAGAGACTAGCTTCAGCGATGTTCAAATCTATGCATTTTGGATCTTATTCCAAATTTGATTTATGCATTTTGTATTTCTTTTCGAATTTCTGCTATTTTATTTTTTTGACTACTTTAATACAAAACAAATAGATTTGAAAACATTTATTCTTCGTGCTGACAAGATAGCAAGTATGTGAAGCCCAAATTATGTAACAAAATATTTAAAACGGGAAAAATATTGAAAAATTAATTTTAAAAGGTAAAAGTTTAAAAATGACAAATATTTAGAGTTTTATTATAAGAAAATGATTAAAGTTTAAAAGTTATGAAAGATAGTCAAAACTGCACCATTGACTCGGCTACAACTTAGTCTAACTTGATTGAACTATATACAATTTTAAGTTAGAACACAATTGAACTATATACAACTTTATAAAGTTGAGTCTATATACAATTTAATTTGAACTAAATACAACCGAGTTGAACTAAGTTGTAGGCAAGAAAAAAGTTTAAGCCTTTATACAAATTTATAACCTAAATATATATACAATTTTATAAACTTAAGCATATATATAACATAATTTGAACTAAATACAACCGAGTTAAGATTGAGTTAGGGCGAATTTCATTGAATTGTAGCTGACACATTGTCCTAAAGTTTGGTATTTAGGCTACATTTTACAATTTAATAGAATATATTCTATTCAATCTAATTTAGGCCTTATGTTTGCTATTTTTTTATCATTTATACATTTAAAAATACTAAATGTAATATTCAAAGTTTAAATTTTAAGAGAAAATACTTAGATTTATATTTAACCAAAGGAAAAAAAACTTACTTATTACATAATTATTACACAGTAGCATTTATTTCCTTACACTAATACTCAATCTTTCAATAAAGGGGAAAAAAGTTACAAAACACATTTTTTACTTAAGAGTAAGCTATTAGAAAATTACTTAATGTAACTTTTTAAAGTTCCCAAATTAATATCTGTGGACTTGCCAAATCACATAAATATTAAAATACTTTATAAAAAATGTCATTTTTCATCATTGAAGTCTCACAATCTTTTACCAGCTTAAGAAGCAAATATTATGAAAACTATTGTAATTTGGAATGATCTCATCAGGAACTGCTGGGACAGCCTTTGTATAAGCAGCAACTCTAGGAACTACAACACTAGAATTGACCGGGATACTCTCATACCTTTCTACCTGTAGTCTATCTAGAAAGCAAGGAATAACAAAGTGTTTAATGATATTAACGATCCCCCATCTTTCTCTCAGTCCTATGGGGAAGCGACTGAATACGCCCACCTGAATAATAACAGTAAGACCTCTAAAACTAGAGTTGAGATCATGGTCAAGTGGAACCCTCGGCTAGAGGCTACTATAAACTTAATACAGATATTCAGCTTTGGGCAACCCTGAGGTAGGTGGTCTAGGTGTTGTCATTGGAAACCGTAGAGGTGACTGGGTAGACCGCTACTCGAGAGGCATTCCCTATTACAAAAAACCAAGTGGAATTAATGGCTCTAAGGCAAGGTTTGGAGATTGTGAAAAATCATAAACTCACTCGAATCGAAATTAATATTGATTTCCATTGAGATTATTGATATGATCACTAATGATAACTTGCTATATAACCCTATCATTCTGGAATGCAAGTACTTATTGGAGCATCTCGGGAGTCCTCAACTCAGCTACGTCTTGAGGGAGCAAAACAAGATGGTAGTTGCATTGATAAAAGAAGGAGCCAAGAAAAAGTTTTTTTTGATGAAACTAGAATTTTTATAGTTCCATCGGTGTATACAACCAAGATTTTTTGGGATGACATCGGAGGAACTAGTTTCAATAGGTTGTTTTTTGTATGTAATAGTGATTCTGTGCATAGCTCAGTTTACATTTGCCCAAACGGGTAAAAATTGCAAACTATGTATGTTTTTTATGGTAATGCTAATAGTTGACAACCAAAAAAAAAAAAGAAAGAATAGATCCTTCAACTTTGTTTTAGCATGTCTCAGAAAAATTAATCTATTTCATCAGATAAAAAAAAAAAGAAAAAACTTTGATTCCATCCCATACCAGCCCCGCACCCACAAGAATTGGAAAAAATCTATTTCAACTCGTCCCTTACCCACAATTATATCCCTCGCCCCGCATCCGCATGGGCTAAACCAGACATTGTCGTCCCTATGTTTCAATAAACGTTTGGACAATTGAACTACGACAAAGACAAGTTATGTTATACTTAAGTGACTTTCTACCTCTTGAATCTTTCTTGAGTTGTCGTTTATCTTTCTCGGGTCAAACAAAACTATTTGTTCAATAATTCTTTGCCCCTTGATTCACTTTGTTACAGGGTGTAATATTAGTGACATTTCAAATGGAGTGGTTCATCCCTCCCCTTTGCCAAACCTAAAGAAAGCAGACATGATAAAATATTTTTATTATAAACTTGCTACTCAGAATTTTGAAAAAGTGTAAACTTCTAGTATAAAGATAACTTAAATCATTTATAATATGTGAAGATCTTTAATTACACGCAGTAGCCTGTATATTCCATATGTTTTATTCATATTTTGCTACTTACCTATCGCGGGTGAAATAGATGTCATCACTTTTCGAGATTTTGGGTCGTGACAACGAGGCTTTGATAGAAATTCAATTTTTTGACCTATGCAAAAACTCGGAGAAAAGAAAAGTAGCAAGCCCTAACAGTGTGAGGCCCAGGTTCCTTGTAGTGTGAGGCCTAGGCGCCTCACAATGTGAGGCTAGGCAGACATTACGTAACTGTTGTTAAGTCTCATTTGTTTTTGGATGGGCACTCTTATTCTTTTCACATACTATATATGCAACCCTTTGAAGTTTAATAAAGGGTATCGATGTTTTAAAGCATATAATAGACATAATATAGCTTTTTCTCATGGGTTACTTTTCTTCTAGTTTATCATTATTTCTTACCTTAAACATGAATTTTTGCAAGTGTAACCAAATTATGAGTGGCTAAACACCCTAGTTCTGGAATTATGGCCGGCGTATGAATGCTTTTGTCATAATCGAAGTTGTTATTGTAGTTTTATCTTATGAGTTATTCGTTTAACCTTATACATACTATTGTACTGGTTCGATATTACTAGAATTAACATATATTTTGTAGGATGTGTTTCTATTGGAGGAGATTTTTGACTAGGATAGGACTATACCTAATTTTCCCTACTTATATCTTATTAAAGAGATGAAAGTACATTTATGAAGCTAACATATCATCATCTGACAATATAGGAATGAGGCTAACATGAATAAGAATTATAAGTTGGGAAAACTAAAATCTTATTATCAACCCCGTAAATCAACAACTCTGAAGTAAGTAGCACGATAACAAAGGTGTGGACATGACGTGATTATGTAGAAGTGCCATAAACCTGGAATCCCTCATCTTATTATGTTATTCAAAACAATCAATTCAATCAAAATTGCTCTTTATATTTTAAATCATAAAATCAGAAGTAATAAAACAACCAATACTTTTGTGGAGAACACTTATTCTATATGTAATAATAGCTTATACCAAAAGACTGATAGTCATAAGCCCCTTGGGATCTAACCTTCATTTTATTTCAATCAGTGTTATTACTTGACGACCACATACTTGAGTGGGCACTGGAACAACAAAAAGTTTTTGGTGCCATTATTAGAGACTTAAGTATTGATAAATTTGTATATTTTTTCCATTCTTACTTATTTGTTCAAGTGTTAATGTCTTGATCTTAGCTCTACATTAGAAATAATTTGAATGTGATGAATTGTGAGTAGAAGAAATCTCACCAACTTTTAACCCAACTCAAATATCAGTACACCAGTGGATAAGGGATTTGACCTTTCTATGTAAGTAACATTAAGTAGTTGAGCTGTCACGACCCAAAAATTTGGGAAATGATGGCGTCTATATCTCACTTGTAGACAAACCTAATCCCTGGCCTAGAGCGAGGAGCGGTGGGCCAGTTTCTGCAATCCCAAAGAAAAATTCGAAAAGAAAGAAGAGACAACTCAATCAAAATAACAGAAACACGCTTCCCAAAACCTGGTGTCATAGCCAACGAGCTACTATAAGTGAATACAATAAAAACATGATATAAATCCGTATGACTCAAAATATATATATGTATATACATACAAAAATTATCCCAAGTCATAGATGGAATAACTTCTACACGGGAGGAAACTGGAAATAGCAAGGATGCCTAATGCTTACCGTATCTCCGGATCAGCACAACTCTATCTGGCTCGATCGTGAACCCGCTGCTGACTCGTGTCTGGATCTGTACCAAAAGGGTGCAGAAGTGTAGCATGAGTACCAACAACAACGGGTGCTCAGTAGGCATAGGCCGACTGAATAGTAGTAAGCATAATCAAGGAAAAAAACGATCACACAAATAGGATAATCATAAATTGTCATAATCAACTAACAAATAGTCAAACCGCGTGCCACGTACCTGGATCCTCTATGAAACTATACCCAGGTAAAACTACAAACATACACTGTCAGGTAAATCTCAAAAGTATACCAATCTCTGGTATAACCAAAAAGTATAGCCCACGGGGTGCCCTGGGCTATCCCCAAATACCCGTACGTTGTCTTCCCCGGTTACCCGTGGGATTGCAGAACTAGATATATATAATTTGGGTCCCAACAGGACATGAAGAACATCCACAGAAGATCTAGATCCGTATACTTATCCTTCATCCCCCGGTATACCCCTCCATCCAGGCTACGCAGCACCGCGGGCGTTGACGTAGCGACCTAGGTCGGAGAGTCTGTGGAAGGAACCAATCCCGCGTACTCTTTCAAAAATGCCAAGTGATGGAATAATCATCAGGAAGGAATACCAAATCCCAGCCTGACCCTGTAAATATTTTTCATGACCCATAACCTTGCTTTATCAAGCATCACGCCATATCAAAAAGAAGTAATAATCACAGTATTACTAGAATAACAATACATAAACATCAAGAGCAGATAAGGAGCCTACCTAGGATCGGCCTCTAGGCCACCAAATAGCAAATTCTAGGGGATGGCTAGTAAGCCCTAATCACTAGTATAATCCCCTCCTTAACCTCACTACGGTTCAGAGTCGGCGTGCAACAAGCAGGTGGGCTCACGTAGTCCCAAGGTTGAGTACCGGATAATAAAGCTATCAAAAAGGAAATGAGCCAAAGTGTAATAATAACGGGGCTCCAGGCTAGTATCCCAACCCCTAGCTAGAAATTTATCAATGTAACTGTTATATCACATTCAGTCAATAATACAATAAACCTAGCCTACCTAGCTGCCGAAGAAACAATTCTGAAGCGCACCCAATGAGTTAAAATCTCCGCACAAATTCCAAATATGAGTGAAACTATCGAAAATATGATAAACGAGTCAAGACGAGTAAAACAAAACCCATATTGCTATATAAATAACAGGGTGAAAGTATCGGCTAAAAACCGGATCCAAAACTTTAACGATTCAAAACAAGGAAATAATTACATTGAATTGAAGAGTACGACGTGGGGATTGTGTGGCATGAATTTGGGCTCAATTTTACGATTAGAATTAAAGATTTGAGCCCCTAAATATTTATTTACTATAAAAAATATTGAAATTATAATAGAAACGAGGAATTACCGGCTAGAAACGCATGACGAACCAAAATATCAAAATTTTATGAAGCAAAATCACCAAAGTTACCCTCAAATGAACGCTTGAAAGATGCTAGCGGAGAGGCAGATTGAGAATACAAGTTCTCTACCAAATTCGTTTAAACTAAAAAAATAAAACCAAAAGTACTACAGTTGCTTAGTTCATTAATGGTTAGGCAACATATAACATATATTTATAAGGTAAAGAAAAAGAGGTTGTGGTGGTGTGGCACATAATTTAAGGGGGAATCTTTGTTCTCCGGTTTTCAAATAATGGGGTATCGTATAAATTAATATAAAATATTTATAATAATTTAAATATATCAAAATTAATAAAAAAATTATTTTTAACAATACTTACCCCTTAAAATAGGAAAACTTCAACATAATTTGGTATGCTAACACAATAAAAAATATTAATTAAATTAAAACGGCTAAATTTAATACTACAAACAAAAAATTAGGAGAGTAGTTACAACATCCACCACTAAAAATCTTTCGTCCTCGAAAGACAACAAGAGGGAGATACCTCAAGACTCGAACAAGTA
>JBDJHY010000014.1:253399-265824 GCA_039654485.1 Withania somnifera | reverse complement strand
AGAATATAGTGAGGTTAGGGAAGAGATTATATTAGTGGTTATAGTTTAGAATCTAGCCTCTGGTTTATGCCAGTGGCTTTAGAGCTGATCTAGGTAGGCTAATTATCTTGCATTCTATATAAGGTGTTGTATATTATTATGATATGTGCGGTCACCTGGATATAGGTAGCTGGATATGGTTTTTCTAAATAGTTAGCAGCCCTGTGTGATGATATTGTACTCTAGTTCGGTACAATCCTGAGAGTGAGTTGTATTGGCCTTAGCTTGTGATAGCTCTATATTTTCCCAGTATGGGTATGTACTTATCCCTTAATGGGCGCTCTCTGGAAATTTGTAGCATATTTGGTAAGATTACTCATGGCTAGGGTTCGTAGTTGGGCTAGGAAAGGGTGTACCTTACTGCTAGGGCTTGAATGCCATCCTATGGATTCTAGTTAGCAAACTTAGACCTGTTTAGCTTGCTTGGTTCTGTGTAGTAAGCATGCATTAAATGTTTTAAAAGGTATTGACTTTGACAGAGTAATAACTAGAAACTAGTTTCTTATATATTTATGCCTTCCACAACTGCGCTCACAAGCAATATGGAGTTATTTCTCATACCATTGATCTTATTTTCTCACTATTACAGTGATTTCTGAATATTGCCTACAAGGTGACAGTTGGGTTTTATTGAGATTTGGATTTTCCCTACATGACGGGACTTGAGTTTTCCACTAAGATATGATATATGGGCTGAGCTCGAGTTTTGGCATTTTTGCCCTGATGAATATGCCACTAATTGGCTTTTTACAAGGATTTTATATGTGGAATTAGATCCCTTCACGGACCCTCTGACACTGGGTGGCTATGCCTGAGATATTACTACTAGGTAGGAGTTGTAGCCCGGGAGAGGGGTATACTAGAGTAGGAGGGGTAAGTATATGAGAACGCCCAAACTACACTTCCTTTTAAAGCGTAAGTGGTCGATTGTCAAATATAAAACCCAACTAGGTTGGATTCGATCCCACAGGGATTAGGGTGTCGAATATAATGCCCAGTAATAGTATCTAACAGTCAGTGCTTGTCTCTAGCAATAAACAGAAAGTAAAAAGGGGATTTGTATTCTTGTAATGTTCGTTGTTGTGATCAATAACTGTCGATTGACTCAAGTATATTGTTAACCTAGGTTCATATTCACCAAGATTCAGCCAAGCTTCGGATTGTAATCATTACACAATTGCATAATCTTTCCTTGCGTAGATTTACGTACAAATACAAAGTTGTTTACTTAAGTCTTTTTCAACCTTTGATCCTAAAAAAACCTCTTTTACACCAGTTAGGGCTGTTAATGAGTGCATTGTATTTATCATAATAACTCAAGACGATTACTCTAGTTACAGTAGCAACTATTAGAAAAGGGTTAACGCCCCGAATTTCTTAGCATATTATCAACTCCTAGTGTTATCCAAATGGTCAGTGCTAGTTAAACCTAGGCATGTTCTAGTGTTTGCAACCACTAAAAACCATTCATAACATAGAGATTAGGTTCATACGATGGAATAGATGCAACAACATATGTAGATTATAATACTAACGTAGTTTAACCCATGGCACCTACAACCATAGGGTTAGGGTTTATCCAACTACTGACATCATCCTACAATAATGAATCCATAAGATAGATAATAACATACCACAAAAGTAAAGTTCAGTTTATTGTAGAATAATGATCAAAAGGCTTCAATACTTGTGTTCTTGAATAGTATGGGGTATAAAACCCTAACTCATAAGTCTCAAATATTATGTAAAGAATAATTGTAATCCATTCTCCTCTTAGCTATGCTAATTGTGCTATTTATAGAGTATAGGAATAAGTATAATAACAACAACTTTTGTTGGGCCTTCGTCAATTTGGACGACAGGGTAAGCGAACCACCTGGTGACAGATGAACTATCTGGTCTTTCTTCTGTCACCTTTTTTATTTAGTGTATTTTCCATCAGGAAATGCATAACCATCTCCCAGAAGCCGAGACGTCTGTTGGGCTTCCTATTTCTTGCTTCTTATCTAGTGGAGTTCTGAGTAGATGGTACTTGTCAAGATAACTATTTGTCCTCAGACAGTTCGTTTGTTGGTGAGTTTCTAGCCAGTGGACTTTCTGTTGGGCGGTTGGATCAAACGTTTCATCTGAGCCTAGGCGAATCGTCTCTTTGTTAACTAAAAGTACCCTTTTCTTGTAGAAGTGTTGCATACTTCCACCTACTGACTTAACCTTGTAAATACTCAACAAAAGCATTAAAACACATTGTTGTTACTTAGGAACATGCACTATTTTTAGGGTTTTAAGTTCACGATGTGACGTAAAATATCATCACATCAGTATACGAGGAAGCTTCAATGGGTCCTCTCTTAGTAGAGTCTTTGTACCGAGGAGGGTGTGTACATGCACTATTTACTTTTCTACACCCTTTTGTATTTATCCCTATGCTCTTGGTTGCACTTCTAGAGGCTTATAGGGGAAGTCCCATTGGGTTACTTATGTGCCGATGTGTTGGTTGCTAGCTAGGCTTTGTGGATACTCTTTGGTGTTATTGATTACTTTCCTTTCCGTAGTTACTATTACATATAGTAGTTACATTCCCTGTGCTCCTTTTTTTTTATTGGTCCTTCCTTGTGCTGGTTACGTTGGAGCTTCAGGTATGTGTCGCATTTGGTCATGATGTGCTTGTGGCCCAGTTTTGTGTTATACCCTAATAGTGACTTTCCTTTATACTTGTTAGCTGATGTTACACATACTGATAGCTGATCCTTCACCACATTTACTAGCTATTACTGTAGTTACCCCTTTTCTATTGTACATTACGTGCTATTGCCCTATTTGCTTTTGATTGCTCTTTACCTTACTTATGTTTGTGTTTGCCCGGTTGGCCTATGATGCCTACTAGTACCCATTGTTTTTGGTACTCATGCTACACTTTTGTATTTTTCTATGATGCAGGTCTTAGCACGAGTCATCAGGACGGATACAATCGTGCAAGCAATTTGGTGCTATTTCAGAAGATATGGTAAGCAGTTGATGTTCATGCTAATTGTTCCTCCTTCTATATTCACAACTATTTTAGTTAGAGTCTGGATAGATATTTTGTAGTTTTTTCCCAATTGTGGGTTGTATTTTGTGCTTTTATGTATATAAATGCTCTACAACCATGATACCAGGTTCTGAGGAGTTATTTTCGATTGTGTATTTTCGTGTTCTACTTATATTTCTTCTTTTCATCTCCCTTCTCCTTTTCCTTTGATTCTTGGTACTGGCCCACGCTGGTTCGGGTTTAGGCATGTCTATAGGTAGGATGGAGATGCCATCACAACTTGACTTTTGGGTTGTGACACTGCAAGGCAAGTTCTCTTCGATGGGGGACTTGGATAGCAAAGGTGATAGACCTTACCTTTCTGTAAAACCTTAACTATAACAAAAAATTCCCAAAAATAAAATAAACCGGTCCACTTAAATACCAAACTACTGGAAAGAACGAGAGAGAAAGATGGAAAGAATGAGAGAGAGAAGGAGGTAGGCAATTTGCTAGGAAATTAAGAAGTAGCATGTAATTGTGTTATATTTTTAAGAAAAAAGGTCCCGATTACTCCTCAACTTTGTGATTTGGAGTTGATATACCTCAATTTGAAAAATGACTCACATATACCATTATCGTTACACAAACAATTTACATATACCCTTTTTCTTAACGAACCAACATTTAATAAACTACTTTATTGGGGGGTTAAATTGAGAAAAAGTCAATTGGCACTTCAAATAACTCAATACAATAATTTTTCTTAATGAGAGATCTTGAATTTGAATCACAAAAATAGTTTATTATAAAAATATTTTTCATTTATTAATCCTTGAGTGTAGAATGGAGTGGGTGATTAAATAAAATGGTTAAGTTTATTTAAGTAGGTGAAACTCTTGTTTCCAATTGAATCGGTTGTGTATGGTAAAAAAAGTATAGAGTTAGGTTATTTTAAGTGCAAAACATGACATTTCCTCAATTAAAAAGTCATAAAGAACAATTTTTTAATTTATTAAATATTGATCAATTAAGAAACAAAGTATATATAAGTCGTTGGTGCAATTGTAGGAGTATATCTAAACTGTTTGTGTAGCCTAAAAGCATTAACACCCAAAACCAAAACTGATTGACTTGAGTTCCTAAAAGCATTGCCACCTGTTGTTTTAAATTAGAAACATGTTAAATAGCAGAAAAAAGACGATTATGGTGTCTAAATTGAGATTTTTACTTTTTTTTTTTATATGCATTTTGGGTCGGGTTGCGTCTTTTTACTTTTGATTTATTAGATTATTTTTTTTTCAAAAAAAATGAGAATTAGTTGTCTATCGAAAAAATTAGCATTTCTCAACATTGTAAAGTTTTGTGTTAGTAACTCAAAGTTTAGTAATTTTTATATTAGAAAAGACAATTAAGTGGTTTTTATGAAAAAAAATGATAATTAAATTACCATAAATGAAATTTACCATAAAAGTTGTGTATACATATATATTCCTCAAGAAATAAATACAAAAATAAAAAAGGAATGGAAAATAACGTTGGATGTTGGGGGCAGAATTGGTAGTATATGAACTCAACGAATCTAAAACGCTCCGTAGCGCCAGATCCCTATTTCAAAAAGTTTCAAAACCTGCACTCTCTTCAGAACTCCCTCCCCTTCCTTTCTTCCTCCTCCAACTACGCCTTTCTTTCGTCCTAAATCCGCCGTCGATTAGGGCTGAGAAACAATCACACATAGAAATTGAACCATTTGCGCCCTCGTTTGTTTTCTTCAATTACCAAATTAAGGCTTTTCTTTCACTGTTCTAGAGAGTGACGGTATTTTTTTGCAGTTTACCACAATTTAAAGCAAACGGTCGTGGATGTAGAATGTTGTAATTTTGGTTTCAATTCATGGTCCCACATCGATAAATCCTCAAAAAAATTTCCGAAATCCCATCCTTCTGTTTGTTACCGTAATATACTACGAGTAATTTCCTATGGCTCCTAAGAACCAGAACAAGCCGCCACTTCGTACTCTTTCAACCCCTTCCAACGTAAGCATTTTTTGTTTTAAATATATATCTTCATCGGTCTGTACTTGGCTTATGCTCATTTCCTCTGATTGTGAATTTCACATTTCGGTACATTTTAGTACAACTTTTTTGATCTTACCTTTCTGTGTTATTGATTTTTCTTGCTTCTCTCGTGAGAATGCTATACTGGGTATTTCTTGTGTTGATGTTCAAGGGCAGAAGTTGCAAATTTATTGATGTGTTTTTTTCGTTATTTGGTCGAGGAAGAGTACTGTAGATTCTGAGTCAAGAAGTTCCTAATTTTTGTTAGTTTGCTGTTTTGGTTTGCAGAGTAACTACACAGAAGGTGAGGTTTCAGTAGATAAGAGACGGAGAATAGGGAATCCAAAAATGCCGTCCACAGGTACTGGTGTAAGAACCTGTCAAGCGTTGGCAGTGGTGAATGGGGTTGCAGATTTGCCTCCAGCTAGTGGTCCACCAAGTAGTGAAGGTTCAGACAGCGGGATAGTTGAATTTAGCAAAGAAGACATTGAAGCTTTATTAACAGAGAAATTGAAAACCAAGAACAAGTATAATATAAAGGTTAGTGGCATGGACATGGTTGTAGAAGTAGCCAATGCAGTGGTCGGAATGCTGACTGTTTTTTATATCAAATATCAACTCAATATGTATCTGCTTCATGTTTATTGATGGAAAGATTTCCGCTGTTTCTATTTAGGAAAAATGTGATCTTATGTCAGAGTATATAAGAAGACTCAAGTTATGCGTTAAGTGGTTCCAGAAGCTTGAAGGAAACTATGTCACAGAGAAGGAATCACTCAATGGCTTGTTAGAGTCTGCCGAGAAAAAATGCAATGAGATGGGTATGGTTGTGTTGCAATAGTATGAGTTTGTGTCCTGGAATGAACTTTAGACTTATACTAGCTTTTGCGTTCTCTTTTAGAGATGCTAATGAAAGTCAAAGAAGAAGAGTTGAATTCAATAATTACGGAGTTGAGAAAAAGTATTGAGGCACTCCAGGAAAAGTTCTCCAAGGAGGAGTCAGCCAAGTTGGTAGGCTTTGCAGGGCAATGATTATGTCTTATAAGTTTGGATATATCTTGGAGGTTAATTTATAGATATATAATTTTCTCTAAATAGCTTAATTTGTTCATCAGGAAGCAGTGAATTCTTATACTAGAGAGAAACATGCAAGAGATATGGCAGAGAAACTGCAGGCTTCCCTTTTTGAAGAGCTCAAAATAGCTCAACAAGACAATGCAAGTGCAAATCAGAAGGTCAGAAAGAATCTCACCTGTATTGTTTTTGCTTCATTACAGTTGTGAATCCATTGGTAAGAACATAGATTAACAATCCTCGTAATATCTGCAGATCCAGTCACTAAATAATATGTACAAGGGGTTACAGGAGTACAATAGAAATTTACAGGATTATAACAGTAGGCTCCAGAAAGACCTTGGTACAGTCAATGAAACACTGAAGTGTGTTGAAAAGGAGAAAGCTGCAGTGTTTGAAAATCTCAGCGGACTAAGGGGTCATTATACTTCTTTACAGGAACAGATAGCATCTTCTAGAGTATGTTTTTATTGTTGTACAAGTAGCTAGCATCACTAGTGATACTTTCATGAATATATCTATTTACTTTTTCGGCGTTTTTTAGCAGACTTAATCTATTTTGCAGTTGCTGAAAACCTGTACTCTGAGCAATAAGAAATATTGCTTCATTCAGTAATATCTAACACATTTGCATGTTTGTTTTGTTTATTTCTGCTAACTGTTGAAAATTTTATTGTTTTACAACTCTTTTTAGATTTCTGAACGATGTTTTATGAATATTATATGATGTTTCTTGTCTGATTTTATTATGTGTATTATGTTGGGGTGATTTTTTAATGATTCAGTTGGGATCTTCATGGGATATTACTCCAGATGGTTTGTTCATCTTGATTATCAGGAGTACTCAGCTTTGTAATCTGAACATTAGGTGTTGTTTGTCATCAAATGATTCATGTTCTTTATTTACATTTTGAATTCGTTAGGCTGTTCAGGATGAGGCTGTCAAACAAAAGGAGGCTTTAGCAAGTGAAGTAGGATTCTTGCGAGGAGATCTGCAAAAGATCAGGGATGATCGTGATCAGCAATCGTTGCAAGTCCAGGTTCTAACAGCTGAAGTAACAAAATACAAGGAGTGCACTGGAAAATCCGTGGCTGAGTTGGAAGGCATGATGATAAAGACCGATCAGCTGGAGGTTTGTCTGCTTTGATCCATCTCAACTAGGCCCACCCATATATGTATACATCAGATAATAATCTCTATCTGAATTATTTCTCAGGAGACATGTTTGTTTCAGTGTGAACAAGTAAAAAGATTGCAGCAACAACTTGCCTTTGCAGAGAAGAGACTAGAGGTGACACAACATTTATATGACCCTTCTTTGTTTGCATTTAGGGAGTTTTAGAAGATAATCCTCTCAAATATTTCAAATGTTTAATGACTTTGTTAGATGTCCAGCATGTCCGCTGTCAAGGCAAAAGAAGAATATGAAGAACAGAAGAATGTTATTATTGGGTTGCAGAACCGTCTTGATGATGCTGAAACAAAAATTGTTGAAGGAGAGAAATTGCGTAAAAAGCTGCACAATACTATACTGGTACTTTAAGATCACTTTTGTGAAGCTACCTTAAATTGACTTTTGGATTCAGATTTGATGCTCACTCTGAATCTTTGGCCAATGCAGGAATTGAAAGGCAATATTAGAGTTTTCTGCAGGGTGAGGCCATTATTGTCTGATGACACTGTCAGGGCAGAAACGAAGGTTATCTCTTTTCCAACATCAACAGAAGCAAAAGGAAGAGGCGTCGATTTGATACATAATGGTATGCACTTGTTACTAATGCATTCAACCTGAAATAATTTATGTTTTCCGTTAGTTCTTATTTTGAGACTGAACTTCGAACTTTTTCTTATTCAAGGACAAAAACAATCATTCACATTTGACAAAGTTTTCATGCCTGAGGCTTCCCAAGAAGATGTTTTTGTTGAGATATCCCAACTTGTACAGAGCGCTCTTGACGGTTACAAGGTGAGATATCTTTAAATTTTGTTCACTGCTGCAAATCATGTCTTAAGCCTTGCAAAAGAATCAATACTCTAACATCTTAGATATGTTTTCCTTGTGAAGGTTCTTGGTTAATTGGTGTTACATTGAAAACTAAGGATTGATTAATATCTTTAAAGTTCTAAATCATTACTGAATGAGAAACCAGATGTTTTATCTGCAGCCTCATAAGTTTTTAATTTACAACCTTCCTTTTCCATTTCAGGTTTGCATATTTGCTTATGGTCAGACTGGTTCTGGTAAGACTCACACAATGGTGGGCAAGCCAGACACCGATAATCAGAAAGGGCTTATACCACGCTCTTTGGAGCAGGTATTTGAGACCAGGCGATCTCTTCAAAACCAAGGGTGGAACTATAAAATGCAGGTTAGCAATGGAGGTTTGTCGTGATTGATATGCTCAATTTGATTTGTTTCTTTTATTTGAAAGTGTTTTGCCATATTTCAGGTTTCAATGCTTGAAATTTACAATGAAACTATTCGGGATCTTTTATCACCATCAAATTCATCGAGCTCTGATGCACCCCGACCAGAAAATGTAGGAAAGCAATATGCTATCAAACATGACGTGAATGGAAATACCCATGTATCCGACCTGACAATTGTGGATGTTCACTGCTATAATCAGGTGTCTAAGCTTTTTGGGCTGGCAGCAGAAAGCAGGTAAAACCACCTGCTCATATTTTCTTTATTCTTTCCAGCAATTTATTATGTCATCTGCCACTACCCAAACTAGAGGGCTAAGACTGGCATCCTACAAAGCTTCTCCTACCAAACAAATTTAACTGTTAAATCTATCATTGACAGTGTGCCCATATTGACACCATCATATTGATGTCACTGTGAGCCCAATTCATTTCATAATGAAGTCAACTTTAATATTACAGTCTTAACCAACATGTAGACCACAACAAGAGTAGCACGTAAGCCAAGGGGCCAAGCCAAACCTCTAGATAAGTTTGGAGCTATTAAGATAATCATAGTACATCATAAGGTCTTTGGGACACTTCTCAAATATAAAGAGTAATGAAAGGAAACAATACAATCAAAGATAAAGAGTAATGAAAGGAAACAATTAAATTAAAGATATGTTTTAATCAATCATATTGAAATCCTCAGGCTTAAACATGAGTGTGAGTCATATGTGAACATCATGTCATTCATATATCATTTTTCTTTCATGTAAATATCACGAGTCATAATTATAAAACTTTAAGCATTATCATAAGTATTGTTTGAATCACTTTGTAGTAATTAAATTTATACCATGGTAACACTCACACTCCTCATCACTATAACTGTGAGTTCACAAAACAACCTTTAAGATATATATTTATGCATTTAAAACATGTGAAACAAGCATTAGATGAGGGAAATCATTTCTACAAGTTAGGGCTTCACTTACCTTGATCCTAAAGGCAACAGTCAACTCATGTTTGTACCATGCCCCACATAACATTTGATCTATGTACAAAATTGGCACAACTTTGTTCAGAGACATTCGATTGATGAAACTTTGAATCATTAGAAACTAAATCCTAAACCTATACATGTGAGACGTCCTATAGAAGCTATAATTTTCTTTCTGAAACCATAAATGAATTAATTTCTAAGGTTTCTTTATATTTTAAGCAAGGCTATGCATCACTTTGGACATCTTTCCATACATCCCTATTGCTCCAAAGATAAATCATAAAGCACTGAACATCAGACACATCATTCGCACAACTTAGAGCATGCATGTGAACTTAAAAGCTCAACGAAAATGTAGGGTGCATAACATCAGCTTTGGTATAAGGTAGGCTTTTCAATTCTTTTTGATATATTTAATTTACTGCTGAAACACTTCTTTGTCATTGGTACTTTGAACATGTTTGATATGTGACCGCTTGTCATTTTTTATGCATTAGGGGGTTGGGTTCAAGCTTTCCTATATTTTGAGTGAAATGGAGTTAAAATTTGTGAGACCTGTGCTCTACTTAGTTGTTCTATTTCTTCTTTGTGTAGATCTGTTGGGAAGACTCAGATGAACCAACAGTCTTCAAGGAGCCATTTTGTCTTCACGTTGAGAATTTCTGGTGTGAATGAGGTTCGGACATTCACCCAATATTTATCATGCCACATCTGGATTGCATCTTCTATAAATATTTTCAGTTGACTAACAATATCCTATGTTAGGTTACTGAGCAACAAGTACAAGGTGTACTCAATTTGGTTGATCTTGCTGGGAGTGAGCGTCTATCCAAGAGTGGGTCTACTGGAGATCGGCTAAAAGAAACTCAAGTATTTGTGTGAAACTCTCAATCTCTTTTCTGGAGCTTACCTACTTTCCAAGATGTTTTTCTAACTTATTTCCCTGTTATACATGAGTTTCATTTAGGCCATCAACAAGAGCCTATCGTCGCTAAGTGATGTCATATTTGCTCTAGCTAAGAAAGAGGAGCATGTGCCTTTTAGGAACTCAAAGCTTACATACCTTCTCCAGGTAAAAATGATTCAGCTCCTAGTTAAAAATTAAAATATATGGTTGTGGGTCTAATTTCCTCGGGTGTGGGGTAAGGCGTTTCCATAACTCAGCTAGTAGATAATAAAATACTCCAGAGTAAAGGTAGTTGTGACTTGCTCACTATTTTCACACTTTTTTTGTTTCACACCATCTTAACTATGTTGATCTTTTATGTTCTCACACGCCTGCTGATCATTGCATGTTTTACTCAGCCCTGTCTAGGTGGTAACTCGAAGACATTAATGTTTGTTAATGTTTCACCGGATCCTCCATCTGTGGGTGAATCTCTGTGTTCACTCCGATTTGCAGCACGGGTTAATGCATGTGAGATAGGGATCCCAAGGCGTCAAACTAGCTTGCGTCCGATAGATTCTCGCTTAAGCATTGGCTAACTTTTTTATGGAAATCTCGTTCTAGCTTTTAGAACTGGTTGATCTGTAATTTTGTGTGACCGTTTGGGTTTTAACTGAGAAAATTACCTCTAACAACATCCACCTCCAATTTGTATAGTGGATAAAGTATTGTCTCTGTATCAGTAGCAGCGTGGGGCTTTCTCTTTCAGCCATATCTGTATTTACAAGGTTACTCCTTTGTATTAGTACTTGTCCATCTTTCATAGCGGATTATTTCATAATTTAACTCTTCTTTTTTGTGTACCTCTCTTTGAAGAAAGATTATTTTGTTGGAAATTTTCAAAATGTGAAACAAAAACTGATTAATTAAAGTAATGTATGATACACTACAAAGTAAATAGGTGAAATTTTGTGTACATGGGGTTGCGTACTTTAAGAGCATTATATTGTTCACATACTTCCCTCCTATTGTGTAGTGTGTGCGCTTTGCGTATATATTCGTATTAGAGTATATAAATTTTAAAAAAATAATCAACACTTCAATTTCCAATCTCTATGTACGAGAATCAACTCTCAATCACCAGAGAATCGGGACCAAGGATATGACCTCAATCCAGGACTTGACTTTAGATTTCAAATCGTGTTCTAACTACCGTTACCAACCTTGCTAACCAATTCTTGATTCAGTACCTAATTTTGACTCCCGAATTGAGATTAACCTTGACTCGAGATCCAACCTTGATTTGAGACACAACCTTGACTCGCAACTTGTGTTTTTACTCTCGACCTGAGATTTGACCCTGACTCTTGACTCGGGATTCAAACCCTGATCCTAACTCTCAATGTGGACCTAACCCTGAGTTAGTATTTAGAATCCAACCCCCGACCACGATTTAACTCTTGACCCTAACTCCCGACTTTGGATTTGAATTCTAACTCAAGACCTAATCATATCGTCAATCTTTATTTAGGACTCGGCTGCTGACTCTCGCTCTGGAGCTGACATTGATTCCTGACTCGAGGCCTAACTAGAGATTTGACCTCGAATTTCCAACTTAGAATACAACCCCTAATCTCGATTCCTGATTCGAGGCTCGACCCTAAGTTCATACCTGAGACATGACCCTAACTCTCGATTCGAAAATCGAGCCCAACTCTCGATTTGAAACCCGAATCTAATTGTTTACCTCAACTCAAAATTGACTCTTGACCTAAAACTGTAATGACCCTTATGGTCATTTATGATAATTACGCGACGTTTTGCATCTTAGAACATTTCAACAGTTGCCTCAAGTCATTTATGATTTGCTGGGACCGATAGTTCGGATCCCTGGCGACTCAGTCGAGAAATATCTCAAATTCCCTGTTTTAGAGCCTAAAGTTAAG
>JBDJHY010000014.1:195947-217200 GCA_039654485.1 Withania somnifera | reverse complement strand
GACTTCGTGAATTACTTTGAGTTGACTGTAGTAGCTAGAATTATCCCTACACAAGTATAAATAGGGGTGGTATTAGGCATTCGTACCTAACCCCGAAAAAAGCCAATTCAAAGTAATTCAAGAAGCGTCTTCCATTACAAGTTCTCTATCCAAAATCCTCCTTCTGATTTCATAGCTTCCTCTTCTTTAGTTGAATCTTTCGATCTTAGTTAACGATCTTGGACTAGCAAAAGGTCTTCCTAATTGTACCTTTCTTCTGCTATTATCTTTATGGTATCAGAGCCATAGGCAAAGATTGGCTTCTAGATTTTATTTGATTCTAAATACTACAGACCTAGAATACTCTATCTTCTTCTACAAATATCTCCCTCAAGTATCTAACACTCTAGAAATCTAGACTTTTCCTTAGTAAAAATATCATAGACGCTTCCCTGTAACTTTCTAGAATCTTCTACCTAGAATGTCTTGATATTTCTTCAACATAATTATCCAAGTTACTACACTAGAGCATTCCACAAGAATCTATGATATTCCAAAAGATCTACTTTAATATTTTTCACAGTAGGTGCCGGTGGAATTAGTCCTATTTCAGTACAAGAAAATTCCTCCTTTAATGGAATTACACCTCTGAATAGAAAGTATATCGAATAGGGTGTTTCCTTATCAGATACTTTGTGGTGTATTTGAGGTGTAGTCCAACAGAAGGCATTGCTTGTTTCCTATCCTTTTGTGCAGCGATCAATAACCTAAAACAGGCCAAGCAGCATACATTCATCTTAGTTTTCGTATTATATTTATATGACTGATGTTCCCTTGAAGGTTCCTTTTCCTTCCGCTCACATTCCCATTTTTCATGTAATGAGGATTGTTCGTCCTTGTAGGGCGATGCTTGTGAAGGTGATGTCTGGCTACTGCACTGAACGTCCTACATCTAGTAAGCTTGAGGTTAAACAAGTTATTTCTGGTCTTGCAGCATCGATCCTATGTCTCTCTCAAAGCAACATGGTTAGTATCTTTACTATATATTCTCATTCCTGATTCTAGAGACAAATACGTAGCATTGAAGAGTTCTAAAAAAGTGGTTATGCACTCTGTATTTGGTTGATTTGATAGTATAGTTGTGAAAGCTGAAGGTCAAAAATGATGTTTTGCTTTTTATATTAAGCAAAGATAATTTTATGTCAAGCATGACTTTCCAACTGGGAATGCATTCTATTACAAATTAACTTAAAGAGAAAATTCCAGAAATATTTGTAAACTTTCAAGCGTATCTTCATCCTCTTGGTAGGCTTTTGCAGCAGATCTTCCTCATTACAACAGTGTGTTCCCCCGTGCCAATTCCACAGACAGCATACCAGTACTTCCTTTGGAGAAGGGAAATGAGGGCGGAGGTGGAAAGCTGATGATGATGCGAGGCATGACAGCAAAAGACTTTGATCCTGTCAGGTATTCTGGAAGATGGTTCGAAGTAGCTTCCCTTAAACGTGGCTTTGCTGGTCAAGGTCAAGAAGATTGCCACTGCACCCAGGTGAATATTGAGGGTTAATATCTGAAGGATCGCCTTCTTCAATTGATGTCTTTTGCATATATTTTGGGTTCCTAGGTTCGTGGGGCTCATACATGAATTTTTTTTATTTGTCATAATTTGTATTTGTTCCAAACTATTTTAGGGCATTTACACTTTTGATATGAATGCACCTGCTATCCAAGTAGACACATTTTGCGTTCATGGAGGACCTGATGGCTACATTACAGGCATAAGGGGAAGGGTTCAATGCCTCAATGAGGAGGATAAAGAGAAAGATGAGACTGATCTAGAAAGGCAAGAAATGATTAGGGAGAAGTGTTACCTTAGGTTTCCTACATTGCCGTTCATCCCCAAAGAGCCTTATGATGTAATTGCAACTGATTATGACAACTTCGCTCTGGTTTCTGGAGCTAAAGATAAAAGCTTCGTTCAGGTAATCAATTGTTTCAGTTTAATCGCTGCTGTGAATTGAAGAATATTGAAGTGTGGAAATACCCCTTAACATAAGCTTCTACTAGTTTTTGCAGTTCTAATGCTCGACACAGAGCACCTCTACCATTTTTATTGCTGCTAACTCTTATTGATCACTGGCAGCTTTAATGCTTTATAAACATCGAACACCTCCACTTTGTCATGTGCTCAAAGTGTCAGCTTTGGCAGCACAGGGGCTTTGTGTATAATATTACATGCTGTCCCATGACGAGGAATAATACATACGTACAAGCTACCACACTTTCCGTCATGTCTTTTTTTTTTTTTTTTTAAAGATAGATTGAGGATTATTAATATTTTTAGGAACATCTTCTGCAATGTCTAGTTCCGTCATCTATGCAACCCTCTTTCAATTAGGTTTTGGATTCTCTAACTATGGCAAACAACAAACTCTCCTTCGATTAAGACTCCTAGTATACCTACATAGAGTGCATTAAGCCTAGAAGACGTTAATGGTTCTAACTCCTGTTTTAGTGAGAAGTGTAAGCTGGTCACATAACTCATTATGACATGCTATTCCGGTTAAGTGTATAATCAAGGTCTGTTGTATTCATCTAATTCACATCAAAGTGATGAAATATACTTCATTCGAATAATATACATTTCAATTGAACTGTTGTGAACCAAGTCAACTTTGTAAGGAAATATGGGCTAGAAGTGTTGAATAAGACTGTTTTAGTTGGAATTTTTGGGCCAAGTAAAATGTTGGAGAGTCTTATTTGGGATCCAGGCCCGTTTAACAAGTGGTTTATTAAAAGGGGATGCATGGTTTGAAAAAGAGGATTATGCGTATTGTGAAAAAACTATCTGTTCTGCTCATATTCTTTCTAGAGTCTAACTTCTAATCCCTATTCTTATCTATCCTTTAGTTATTTGTAATTTCAATATCTCCATTGTAATTCGATAGTTTAAGTGTCGTCTTTGAAGTTTGGTTATGAATGATTATATAATACCAGAGTATATGTATTAAGAATTTGGGTTTGTTACATTGGTGCTTTCATCCGGTGGTTTTTGGTGGAGGATCAAGTATCTCTAACAATTCAAGATTCAATTAAGGTCGTGAAGGATTCATGGTCAAAGAATTTTGCAGAAATTCGTTCGCTGTTACAACAGTTGGTTGGAACCTTGCAGAAGCAAACCTACCCCGGTGGAATTCCAACGATTCTGTGGCAAGAATCCAGAATTATGGATTTCTCAGGCTGAACGCTACTTTGACTTCTATGAAATTGCAGAAAACCCCAAATTATCTCTGGCCTCGTCCTGTCTTGAAGGGTCGCTTTGTTGTGGTACCAATGGCTTTTCCAGAACCAGGAATTGACGGATTGTGAACACTTACAGCAATAGTGTTGATTCGCTTCTTTAAAACCCTTCTCAAATCACCAGAAGGTCGCTTGGCCAACCTCAGGTAGGTACCCTTCGTGACCGAGTATCCAAGTCGTTTTGAGGCCCTTTCTTCGCATTTCAGTGAGCCAAATATACTTTAACCATGCTTCGAATGTGTCATCCACATTGGAGCGATATAACCAACTAACCTTTTGATGTGAAAACGGATTTGAAACAAATTGATGACCAAAAGAAGAACAACAAGGTAAATAAAGGATAGACAACGAGACACAACGGTATGAAATCTTACTAGAACCTTAAGGTGTATCAAACCAAAGGACTCGTTGGATTAATCCCGGCCGAGCACCACACTTTTACAATGACCACAAGGGAATTGAAGCCCCAAGAAACAAAGGTTTCTACATGGTTAGCAACCATCATCTTACCAAAAAGTTAACACTCAACGATGGAGTTTTTACAATTAATATTCCTCAAAGTCTACTCTCAAAATAAAGTATATGTAAGCTGTTTATAGTACTAGATTAGTTATTATACAATTAGCCTTCATGGGCTTTTTAATTAACTAAGAGAAGGCTGAAATGCAGAATAACTCAAGTGAGGCATTTGGCTGCCGCCCTCACTGGTTTGGCCGCCGTTGGGGAGGGCAGTCCGCCGTTCCTCCACTGCCCACCGCTGTCTCCACCAGTGAGGGGTGGAGCCTTGGATCTTTGACCGCCTTTGGAGGGTGGTCCGCCATCCACTTGGGCGGTGGGGAACTTGCTTTCCAGGATTTTGATCCCTTCTTTTCCTAGCTCTTCCTCAACCCGTGTTGTGTTCTCCTAAGCTATCCTCCATATGAAATTGGATTCTTCCTTCTTCAAGAAACCATTCAAAGAGTCCTTGTGCATGAGCAATCTTTAGAGTTCTTTAGCTTGACTCCGTGTGAAGGGCCTTGTAACTTGAATGGGGATGGGATATTCATATCATTCTCTCCTTCTTGAAAAGAATTTGCCCTCAAATTCGAGATTTGATCTTGGTTATGGTGTTAAAAGGAGAGAGGTCACTCACATTGAAGGTTGGGTGTACTGGGTATTCTGGTGGGAGATCAATTTTGTAAGCATTGTCGTTGACCTTTTGAAGAACTTGGAAGGGACCATCTCCTGTTGGCATCAATTTTCCTTTGCGTTTTTCCGGAAACCTCTCCTTGCGAAAGTGCATCCATACCCAATCACCGGGTTCTAAAACCATTTTCTTCCTCCCTTTATTGGCCCGATTGGCATTCTCTTGATTTTTCTTCTCAAGTTGAAGCCGAACCTTCTCATGCAACTTTCTCATTGCTTGAGCTCTTTTATCTCCATCTAGGCTAACAATCACATCTTGAGACAAAGGAGTTAAATCCAAGGGGGTGAGAGGATTAAATCCATAAACAACCTCAAATGGGGTCATGACAATAGTAAAGTGAACAACACGATTATAAGCAAATCCTGCTATAGGCAAATGTTCTTCCCAGGAGGACATTTGCCCTTTAACCATGGCCCTAAGCATGGACCCTAAGGTCCTATTAACCACCTCGGTTTGGCCATCGATTTGTGGGTGGCATGATGTTGATGGATCAGTTTCTATTTCCACAGATACACCATCTAAATCAAATTCTTTTGAAATTGCTGGTCGTAGCGGGAGTAACTTATTAATTGATAAATCAATTCATCAATCTTAACCTCGATGAACGAGTTGTCCAAAGGTACTTCGTATTCGATTTTAGATAGAAGGGTAAGTGTTTATAGTTACTCTAGATGATGAAGAGCCACGAAATATAAATGAGACTGTTACATGCCCCGCTAAAGAAAAGTGATTAAAAGCAATGGAGAAAGAAAAGGAGATAGAGCAATGAAATCAAACCGAGTGCGGGAATTGGTTGATCTATCCATGGGTCAAAAAGTCATTGGAAACAAATAGGTTCTCAAAATCAAGCGTAAGGTCGATGAGTATTGAGAGTTTTAAAGTTCACCTGGTAGCTAAGGGGTACACGCAACAGGAAGGAATTGATTATGAAGAAATTTTCTCACCTGTGTACGCTTTGCTTCAATTAGGCTAATTTTGTCAATAATAGCTAATTTGGATCTTGAATTGCATGTAAAACCTGCATTTCTCAATGGAGAACTAGAAAAGGAAATCTATATGGATCAACCTGTAGGTTTTGTGGCAAAAGGTCAAAAGCATAAAGTATGCGAACTTGGTAAGTTAATTTATGGCCTTAAGCAATTTTCTAGACAATGATATTTACATTTTCATAGTGAGATCACCTCATACGGTTGCACTATGATTCATGAAGATCATTGTGTTTACATCAAAAGACCTAAAGAAGTTTGTGATCGTATCATTATATGTAGACGACATACTTATAGCTGCAAGTGATATTAAGTATGTTAATGAAATAAAGGGGTGGTTATTAACTTTTGAGATGAAAGACATGGATGAAGCGTTATATATTCTTGGAGTTAAGATTTTAAGAGATCATTCAAAGAGATTGTTGTCTCTTTCACAAGAGCCTTATATAAAAGAAGTTCTTGAACAATTTAATATGAAAGACCGTAAACCTATCAATACTCCTATTTTTAAAAGTGAAGCTTTAAGTCAGAGGATGTGTCCTAAGACTCCATAAGAAAGGAAAAAATGAGAAAGGTTCCTTATGCTAACGCCATCTTATGTCTAATGTATACTATGATATGTGCTAGAGCCAATATTTGATATGCTGTTGGGTTAGTTAACAAATATTAATATAACTTAGGATAAGAACATTGGGAAACAGTTAAAAGAATATTGAGGTATTTAAAAAGGCACAATTGACTATTTCCTATGTTACCAAGGAAATAATTTGCAACTTAAAGGATACAGTGATGCTGATCACGGAGGAGATTTAAATGGGAGAAAATCCACCTCTGGATATGCATTCTTGCTTAACAATGGTGCCATAACATGGAGTAGAAGGAAGAAGTCATGTATAGCCTTATCTACAATAGAAACTGAATTTGTAACTCTTTCATTAGCTGTACAAGAAGTTGTTTGGCTTACGTTTTCTTATCCATTTTGGTGTGTATAGAAATGATGTTGAGCCTGTCACAATCAGTTGTGATAGTCAGGCTGCAATAGCTTACACAAAAGATCCAAAGTATTATGGGAAGACAAAAACATATTGACATTAAGTACAATTTTGTTACAGACATGATTGTACGAAAAGAAATAAATGTGCGATACATTTCTACGCATCAAATGATTGAAGATCCCTTATTGAAACCTATAGCATGTGATGCTTACGAAAGGCATGTAAAGTCATTGGGTTTGCATAGATGTGGATGTATTTATATTTTATTTTTCCCAATCATGTTCATGTAAATTTACATTATTGAAGTTAATGTTATTTTATGCCTAATTTTTCATTCTTTGTTGGTTCATACATATAACGTTTTTTTATGTGGTGTACATAAATTTCTTATGACAAAAGTATGTCGGGCAGACAAAAAGATTGACCTATTTACAATGGAAATCACCTCTATTGTGTAACTGAGAAATAGAGATGAGACAGTTATAAACTAATAATTTTCAGAAGTAACGATAAAAGAGAACTGAGAGTTTATAATCAAAATGTCGTTTGTTAGTTTGTGTTTAATCATATTTGATTAAAAATAAGAAAGTTTGTTTCTAATGCCAGATATGAGTTTTGAAGAATAAATGATTGAGTAGATATGTCAACTCATTGTTAGATATGAGTTGTCTGAACTATCATCTGCACAATATTTATTTTATAAAAGATATACGCTCCATGGAAAGGAGTCAATACTGTGATACATGTTTCATACCATGTAGAATATATGTGACTCACAAGGGCGATTCAAGATTAGTCTTTACTTGCTACCATGTGAAGTCTTGAAAATTATAAGTAATTTTCCACATTGTACTCTTAATACATTAATTGGTTTCTTGAGATTCAATTTGGTGTTTGCTATTAGTATGTTGTCAAGAGATCATGCTTGATTCGGTCTGGCGGGACACTTTTAGAAAAGCATATCACATTGATATTAAGAGATTCATGAGATGAGGAAAATCATTTAGTATTATCACATTAATTATGTTCATTGACCGGTCGTTTATGTTTATCTGTGAGACGAGCATAATAATGACTCAAAATTAAGATACAGAGAGTATAAGAGTTCTGAAAATGATAAGTGATCTAGGATGTTGTATACTATAATCTACTCTAAGTTTCATTGATCGAGATGCTATATATTCCTAACAGATGTATGAAAGTTACAGAATAGGAATGAGAGTTCTCTCCGTCACAATTTGTTAGACACACTTTGACTAGGCACGGAGTTTAAGAAATATGTGAAGAGTTTTGAAACTTGTGGTATAAAATAACACATAGATATTTGTGTGGCTACACATCATTTCATTAAGGGTGAAACAAACATTTTAAAATTATATTGTTACTAAATATAGAAATGTGTCATTCTCTTTGGAATTGACTAAAAAGGAAAGTGTGTCATATAAAATGGGACAGAAGAAGTATTTATTTGTATTATTTAAATTATTAACAAATAAAAGAGAGAAAAGACATGTATGTTGGAAAACTAATTGAAGAGTTGTGACTCTTTGGAAAAGATAAAAGAAGTCTTAACATTAAGAACTTCTCACAAGAAACATAACGAATCTCTGTGAAAAAAAAAAGAGAAGCCCTTTTTTCCTCTTTCTACCAAACTCTCTTCTTGTTGTGCAAGAATTTTAGTGGAAGATTCTTGTGAAGAACAAAGCAATCTTCATCAAAACTAAAACAACTTTTGTAATAGGTATGCAATATAGACTGTGGCTATTTCGGTGTAGTTCGTGTTTCATAAACATTTGATTGCACTATCTGACTAGTGAAACAAATTCAATGATCCTACAAATTGTGTGTTTGATGAGATTCTTCAAACGGCAAATTGAATTTGCGTCCTTTGAAGACATGTATCCTGTTGAAATTTTTCTTGGAGCCTGAGGCTATGGAGGATATATATCTTCATAATTTTTGTATGAGAATGAGGATGACATTCCAACGAGTGAACTGCCTTCGGATGAAATAATACCTTATGTTCAGCATGGAAAACATAATGGGGTGTAGAACATGACGAATGTGTTGCAACAATGGTGAATATATGCCTTTTTCAACCTTTGTCTTGTGAATGTTATGACATGGGCATTCTCTCTCCTACTTTCAAGGACTGTACAGGTTTCACTCTGGCGCTGATCACCGATAACAGACCTTTATTCTCAGCCAATCAATAGTCACCCACTGTGATTATTACTTCAACCCTTTTCATCAAGTTACTTATCGATACAACACATGGCAAACCGAATCTACTTCAACGAAGGTTTCAAGTCCTTTGATATTACAAGGTGGAACTCCGGCAACACAACATGGTTTGATTGGGTTGAGAGAAGTAGAAACAGAATGCGTAGGATAACCCTGAGCAGAAAGACACTGGAATGGATCTGCAACATACTCAAAGTAGCTTCAAAGGACAACAAAAATCTGGTGAGAAGGTGGAGGACAAAAGAGCAGGTGGCTGAATATTATGGCACCAGAAAGTACAATACACATGGCTGGTACATGAGCTGAAAGGGGAGGCATCCCTGAAATAACCATAAATGCGGGCTGGATGGACATAGCACTAAAGATTGATAGTTTCATAAATGTTAACAACCATTGTACCATTTAACAACTTCCTAAACAGACTGTTCCTTACGCTGGATGGTTGAGAGCAGCAGATGGCAACAACAAGAAGGTCATAATGAAGGCTCTGGTAACTTAAAGGGGCCTCTGGGGAGAAGCACTACTGGATTTTTTGGAGGTGCTGAAATGCCCACTTTAGCAGATGTAAGAAGGTGGGCATCCTCGACTTGGAAGGAAGCTTTTGGAATCAATATTTATGAAATGGCAGGGCACAATTTCCTCTTTGAATTACGAATAAACACATGGCTGTGCAAATACTACAAGGAGATTGCGTCCGGAGAAACTCAAAGTTATGACTAGAATGGTGGAACCCCCTTGTTGCTTGTGGACAAAGCTCCTGGACCGGAAGGGTACACCATGGGTTTTTTCTGTAAGTGTTGGGATGTTATAAAGCAGGATGTTATGGATGCTTTCCACAACTTTTATGAAAATGAGATGTTTGAAAAAATTTCAATGCCACATATATTGCTCTGACTCCAAAGAAGAAAGAGGCCAAGGAGCTAAAGGACTTTAGACCAATTAGCTTGATAGGAAGCTTCTATAAGCTACTGTCCAAAGTATTGACTGAGAGGTTAAAAGGGTGATGGCTAAATTGGTAGACTCTCAGCAAATGACTTTTATTCAAGGAAGACAAATTATGGATGCAGTGTTGGTTGCCAATGAAGCAGTAGATTCAAGGCTAGCACAAAAGAAACCTGTAATCTTATGCAAATTAGACATTGAAAAAGCCTATGACCATGTGAATTGGGAGTTTCTACTCAACACTCTCAAGAGAATGGGATTTGGGAAAAGTGGATTAGGTAGATTAGCTTCTGTGTGTCCACTGTGAAGTTTTCAGTACTAATCAAGGGGCTAATAGTGCCCCTGAAGGATTCTTTGCATCCCAAATGGGTATAAGGCAAGGGGACCATTGTCCCCATTTCTATTTATCCTATTCATGGAAAAGATAGTGGATGGATTTCAGGTTTCGAGGTGGCTACAAGCAATGGGATAGCCTGGAGGTAGCACATCTCTAGTATGCGGATGATACATTGATTTTTTGTGGAGCAGAGGAGGAACAATTAAAATATTTAAGAGTAGTCCTAGTACTCTTTGAAGGAATTTCAGGCTTGCATATAAACTGGATGAAGAGCCATATATACCCCATAAATCAAGTCCCAAACATTGATCTTCTGGCTTCAATCTTAGGAGGGGAAGTGGGAGCCTTACCTTTTATACACTTAAAGATGCCTTTGGGGGCTAAGTCAAGTTCAAAAAAGATATGGGGCTCGGTTCTGGAGAAATGTGAAAGGAAGCTTTCTAGATGGAAAGCCCAGTACTTGTCTATGCGGGGTAGACTGACTTTGATTAATCTCGTTCTTGATGCCCTCCCAACTTATATGCGTACCTTATTTCTAATCCCTGTAGGTATGATACAAAGGCTAGACAAGATACTTTTTCTTGCAAGGCAACAAAACCAGAAAGGGTTATCACCTAGTCCAGTGGAAAGTGTTGATAACCAACAAGAAACAGAGAGGCCTTGGAATGAAAAACTTGAAGAACCAGAGCAAAGCTTTGAAAATGAAGTGGTTGTGGCGATGTGCTCATGAACCACATTGCCTATGGAAAAAGGTGATCAAATTGAAGTATGGTGATCAGGATGGTTGGGTTACTAAAGAAGCAAATAACCCATATGGGGTTACTGTCCGGAGATCTATCCGAAATTGGTGGCCTATTCTTCTTAATCACACTACCATTGTAGTCAGCTATGGTAGAAGAACTGTTTTTTGGAAAGACTGGTGGTTAGGTTAATAGGGGTTTATCAATAGTGTTCCCAGATATGTTTGTTTTAGCTCTAAATCAGGACAGTACAGTGGCAGAGATATGGTTCCCCCAAGGGTGGAATCTGGCTTTCAGGAGAAGATTATATGACTGGAAATTTCCAAGAATGGTTGAGCCACTTAAAATTCTTGAAAACTTCCAAGGGCTAAAGGATGGGATGGACAGATTGTGGTGGAATGGACACAACAAAGGGGCATATAAAGTGAGCTTAGGATACAAGTGTCTAAATGAGACAGGAATGCAAAGCAACATCAGGCCATGAAAATAAATTTGGAAAGCTCAAGTACCTCTGAAGTTGGCATATTTCTGTTGGCTATCGGCAAAAGAGGCAGTTCTAACACATGAAAATCTAAGAGGAATATCATCTTAGTCACACATTGTTGTTTGTGTCATGCAGAAGCTGAGACAGTGGGACATTTGTTCCAATATTGCAAAATTTCAGATCAACTATACAATAGACAATGCCTAGAAAGATTGTTGACACTCTTTGTAGTTGGGAAGAAGCTGGAATAGAAGCCAAGAACAGGAGCATTTAGAGAACAATCCCAGCTTGCATTTGGTGGACTGTCTGGAGGGAAAGGAGTGCTAGAAAATTTGAAGACAGAAGCAGGACAGTTTAGAGGATTAAAACCAAATGTACTTTGCTTTTGTGTTTTTGGTATACTAAGAAATCTCCTATAGATGCAGAAGATATCCTAGGAGTTCTAGAGTCATGTTATGATCAGAAGTTTGTAATTCTGTTGTAAAGGGGTATTTCTGCAATAAGTGCTGGTTTATAATATAAATGTTACTATCTCTAAAAAAAGAAAAAGTGGTGAGTATACCAGAGGTTGCTTCTTTGTTGAAACTTTACAGTCCAGCAAGGATAGTTAAACCACAGTTGTGGACGACATCAAGGAAATTCTTAGGAAATCCACTTGTCCTATTGACAACATTTCGATTGATCAATGTCTTCCATATCAATTTCCATTTAATCATGGTGTGAATCTCTTTGTTGTCACTGTTTGTGGGACTGCTCGAGACATTTTTGTATGGGATCCAGGAGTAAACTCCAAGTCCATGGCTCAAACTGTTTATACAGTGAATGTGGAGCCATTGCTTTTGTTGGGATCTACTGGCACATTTTGCTTCATTAGTATGCTAACTCTGTGTGGGATCCCCGACGACGATGGTGTATGCATTTTTCCATTTTGCTATCTACTCTTCCATTATCAGTTGCTACTTCTTTGCCATTGCAATGGTGTTTCTCCATGGTTAGCCCTTTTGATGGACAGAATACAGAGATGTCCGACACAATTGCACGAGTAAAGAAATCGAAGTACAACATGAAGGTGAGGGGCTTAATGATAACACTGAGACAGTGGCTTTTAAAACATAATGCTTATGGCTCTACTTATCAGAAATTCGTTTTGCTTGCAATTTTTAGAGATATGTGTGCCCATTCCCATAAATGGCTAACTGGAGTTGATTTGGTGATATTAGCTTTACCTGCCATTGTTGCTTTAACTAACAGAGAAATGATTTACTAAGGACAAAAGCTATTCTATCTTAGCTTATGGATAGGATGGTGCTTGTAAGATAAACACTATAATGCTTAAACACTACTTTGCTTATTCTGGTGGCGTAAGAAAAATTGAAGAGCAGTCGGTGAAACATCAAGTTCTGGATTCGAATCCAATACTTGAAGCAATTCCAACGCCAACATAGTTCAATATAACAATTCAAGAGGTCATGGAAAAGCTTTAGAAATTCAATTTGCAAAGACTGGAAGAATATCCGGGGCATATATGGGCGATGAAAGATCTCCAGATTTTTTAACTTTAGTTCTTGAACAGAACTACCATTGTTTCTACCTTCTCTATGAAGCACCCATGGGGGTTAACAAATGGTGTAGGTTGGAGGATCTTTATTCATTTCACTATTTCAATCAGTTTTATTGCTATGAACTAGTCAGTGTTATTGATGCTCATTTCTCTCTTGTTATAAAGAAGGTATTGAAAATTTGTATATTTAGCGAGAAGGAGCTGGAGCTAATTTTCAGAGATCTGACTTACGTTATTTATCTTGATAATTTAGAATCTGCCAAGGGCACTGAAATTGATGTATCAGTTCTTAAGGTTGGCAGCACTTGGTTTCATCCTTACACTTAAGTAGTAGCTCTCGAGACACATTCTAGACTGGACAGAATTACCATTATAACATCACTGTGGTTCCACTCGAACAGGACAAGGTTCTTTTTGAGGGCGGAAGTATTGTAGTGAACCAAGTCAACTTTGTAAGGAAAAATGGGCTAGAAGTGGTGAATAAGACTCTTTTAGTTGGATTTATTAGGCCGAGTAAAATGTTGGAGAGTTTTATTTGGTTTCAGGCCCAATTAGCAAGTGGTTAATTGAAGGGGGATGCACGGTTTGAAAGAGAGGATTATGCGTACTGTGAAAAAACTGTCTGTTCCTCTCTTCTTCTTTCTAGAGTCTAACTTCTCATACCTATTCTTATCTCTATCCTTTAGTTATTTGTAATTTCAATATCTCCATCATAATTTGATAGTTCAAGTGTCGTCATTGAAGTTTGGTTATGAATGATTATATAATACCTGAGTATTTGTATTAAGAATTTGGTTTGTTACAGAACCTAAAATAATCAATCCCATCTTCATGTTGGATAGAAGGGGTTGACCAGAATACCATTCATTATTCAGTGAAACAAAAGATATAATTAGAAATCATAAACACAATCACCATAAAAGAACTAAATCAATTCATTAGTGCATATTAAATTAGTATTGATTTCCGTTCATTCTAATCAAATATATCTACTATATATTATAAGAAACATCAAGAAGATATAAACAGTGAAGTTCAACATGACAACAAATAAAGGAGTATAGAAATTTTATTGGAGTGGCAAATCTGCCTTCTCCTCTTCGACCCTCTTCCATTGTTCTTTAAGTTGTCGTGATTTGAAGGTTTCTTAATTGGAAACTGGGGCACCCAGGCGATTGCTGAGTTGCCAATGGCTGTTTGGGTGCTGGGTTTCTCAGGAAAGTGCTGAGGCATCCAGTTGGCTGGTTCTCTAGAATTCATCACAATATTGCACTTTAACCGTGTAAGGTGCAGAGACTCGCTTGAGTTTTTCCCTTGGAATTCTGGTCTACTCTTTGACCATTCTTTTCCGGTCGATGTCAACTGTATAGCAAACCGTATCTTTTCCTGATAAACAAGAGGAAATAGGTGACAATGTTTACTTGAGGCACAGCATGATGATCTAGAAATTAAGCAGAGTCAAGACTGTTTGCAACAAATATAAGTTGTATGTCTACACAGATATCTATAACACTAAAATACACTCTTATCGTTGTATATCTACACAGACATCTATAACACTAAAATACACTCTTATCACTACTTTAGCAAATTATGGTTGCTCCTATTGTCTTACATCCACTTGGCTTGTCGATTCTTGTGAACTTGATGGTAGTAAGTGTTGGAGAACATTTCAATCCTGGGTTCCCTCTTTTTACATTGTTTTTGAAGATGCCTCCTGTGTTTTATGCTGATCCAGTAGAAGCTCTCATAAAGCTATCTGTGCTTGAATCTTTCCTTTGGAAGCATCTATCCTGTTTCTAGTATTGTGTGGGAAGATTAAAAAAGAAAATTAGTGTGTGTGGTGGTGGTGGTCGTGGGGGGGGGGGGGGGGGGTTGGTTTATAGGTTGCTGCTATGAAATTGCTCTCCGATATTCATGTATTATTGAAGCGTGAATTTCCAGTTTACACACTCAAAATTGCTTCAATTTAAGTAGGACATAGTTTTTATCTGACGTGGACTGTGCTATGTTTACAACATAGTTTTTATCTGACATAATACTGACTGTGCTATGTTTACAACTCTCAAACTGATTGTCTTTTACTCTCCTCAATCAGATATACTCGAGGACACCTGATCCAGGACCAAAATTTATAGAGAAGTACAAAAACTATTTAGCAAGTTTCGGATATGAACCGAGCGAAATCAAAGACACTCCACAAGACTGTGAGGTTAAGTCTAACAGTCAGCTAGCAGCAATGATGTCCATGTCCGGAATGCAACAAGCTCTAAACAACCAATTTCCGGATTTAGAGTTGAGGGCCCCTGTCGAATTCAACCCATTCACAAGTGTTTTCGATACTGTCAAGAAGCTTGTTGAGCTTTATTTCAAGCAGTAAAGCCATTTGAGTTTAATCACATTTATAACTTCTGTGTATAGTCTAGTCTATATTCCCTCCTTTGGATTTCTCCTTTGATCTAACTTTTTCATATATTTTTTGAATATTTTAAATTGTTAATTATGGTGACTTATAATAATTTTATGCAGTTTTAAAATACAAATTTTATTTTGAAAAAACTTAAAAATCACATGCCTTAATATTCACGGTCAAACTTTAGTTGTTTGGTTTTGAGAAGTGAAATGCTGACATATAAATGTAAGAGAGGGAGTAGTAATGACCGGTGGGTGTAACACTTGATAATGCAGATTGAAATATGGCCAAACCCATATATATGCCCCTTAAACTTTTTTGGGAATTTCATTTAGACGCTTAAACTTAGCTTTGCTTTAATTGACCATAATTCTATATACAATTTTATTTTTATCAGTTACAAGAAGTTAAAAACTCATTAAAAATAAAATGCTATATTAACAATAAAATGCCACATTGATACAGTTGAATCCTTATTTTTAATATATGTCATTTTATTTTAATATGCGACACATTATTTTTTACATTAAATGATTAATAACATGGGTTTTATTTATAGAACGAGTTTTCAACTTCTTGTATTTGATAGGACCAAGATTGTATATAGTATCATATTCAATTGAAACAAGACTGAGTTTAAATGTCTAGATGAAATTTTTGGACAAATTTAGGGGGTTGTATGTGTGTTTGGCATTGAATATAGTTCAATTATGAATGACATAATCTCCATGGTTATACATGTTTGTGTGCATGTGTGCGTACATTTGAAAGGACCCTCTAAGGTGCGACATTCCAAAATTGACTCATTGAAAAAAAAAAAATACTCCCTTTGATCAATGTCTAAATACATGTTAAGAAATATATTTATTTAGGAATGGAGGAAGTATAACGGTTGGGAACTTGAAAGAGATAAAACCTTTAACCATGCATTTGAGTGTTATTTGCCAACAAACCCTCGATTTGACTATGATTTTGTAACCAAGCTTAAAAATCAAGACTTAAATTTTAATGAGAAAGAGGAATAATCCGTGTCTGAGAATAGATTGACATACTGACAAGTAAGAATTGGATATTTGTGAAGACAATTGCCCTTAAACGTTCAAAGTCGTGTAGAATTTAGAGTGATTCAAAGATTTCAACTGGATCTATTTAATTCTGCTTGATTATATACATGTCTAAAGGTACACATATATTATACGATTACTGTGAATCATCATCTCTAGGTCCTAGATTCTCCTGTGGTTGTGGAAGGAGTAAGGTCTGTAACAAATTTTGATTCACGAAAAGTAAAAGAATCACAAACAAAATATAACGAAACAAGGATATTTTATTAGTAAAGAATATGAGTATAATTATGTTTCTTCCTTTATTCTTCTTTCTTAGTTATCTCCGCAATTCAAAGACCGTTAGTAACGTATTTTCGACTATAGGATGACATAGTGATTTCTGGGATATTTGAGATGTTTCTTTAAGGAAATATGCTACCTTTATGTAGACATAAGCTAGGGTTTAGGATAGAGTTGCCTCCACGAACCCTAACTGAAATTTGGCTTATCTTGTAGAGTCCAACAAAATTTCGATATCTACAAATTCCCCCTACTTCAAAGCTTGTTGGAGTGTAGTCTTGATGAAACTCATAGACGACACTTGAAGTAATTTTCATATTCAAGAACCTTCCTTCTTTTCGGCTTTATAACTTCATATTTTCAAATCGAATTTGTGAGAGAAGAGACGAAGGGCAAATTTGGTTCCACTGGGAGTGCCATTTTTTTTTGCAATAAACTTTAATTCATGAAAAATAAAAAAACTACAGATAAAATAGGAAGAAACAAGAATTTTTTATTTATAGAATAATATGGGTACAATTATGTTTCTTCCTTAATTTTTTTTATTGTCTCCGTAATTTGAGGGCTATTAGTAGTGTATTTCACGAATATGGGATGACATGTTGATCTATGGGATATTTGAGATGTCTCTTCAAGGAAAAATGTTACCTTTTATATGGGCATAACTTAGGGTTTAGTATAGAGTAGCCTTCATGAACCCTAATTAAAATTAGAATCATCTTGTAGAGTCCAATTTTTTTTATTAGAACTGTAGACAATAAAATCACATAGAGAAAATAATGATCAAGACAGAAAAATATCGCAGTAAATTTCTTATTAGATTTCAAATAATGAGTGTTACAGTCTCTACTGATTCTCTGGTTCGACTTCTAAAGTACAAATGCAAGGACCTTTGAACTTGATCTTGAATCCGGTGTACTTGTTCTTCACTTTTGGATTTGATCTTGACTTGTCCTTGACTTTAAGGGCTTTTAAGCTTGATCTTGGATCTTTTTCTTGATCTTGAGTTGTGTATGGACTTGTCACTTGTAGAGAAATCTGTGGCCTTTGATTCCACGAGCTCTCTTTGTCTTTTTGTTAGAATTTTGGTATCTTCTCTGAATTATGGAGGACTCATATTTATAGTTATAGAATGAATGAGTTGTGGTCAAGATAGAGGTTTTCCGACCAATCAAATTTAAATGACATAACAATATTAGATTGGTCAAAGAACATCACTTCTACATGTGGTGCATTTCTATTGACTTGGATTTGCCTTGCATGTTGTGTCATTTTGGCATATGGTGTGATTCTATGGTTCTTGCTTTTGATTTTGTGTGCCACATCATTTGATATGTGGTACCAATTTGAATATCTAGAATAAGATGTCATCTTGGGCTTAGCAATATAGACTCATTATTTATAGCCCAAATCAATGGACTAGCCCATAGAAATTAGACTTTAATAAAATTTATTTTTATTAAACTCAAAAAGTTATTTTAAATATATTAATTTATTTGTACTTATATAAATTTTGAATTAATATAATCAAAATATCATATCATACAGATTTAAATTAGGCTTAACGTATTAACTTGATGTTTAATTGAGATCAATAAATAACTTGTACATGCATTCTGAAATGGGTGATGTTCAAAGATTAAGATGATATGCATTGCTGTTGTCATCATCATCATCGTCATTTTCGTAGTCGTCATCGTCTTCTTCATCGTTGTCACCGTCGTCTTCATCGTTGTCATCATCTTCGTCATCATCATCATAATAATAATGCCTTGTTGAACAAAATCTTTGTGCAATGATGCTTTATCTAACAGTAAATGAGGGCCAATTTTAATAGGAGGAAACCAATGTTAGCTACTAATGGACACCATCCTAATCAGTCTAGTTCATTTAAAATTGAGACTTTCGCCGACATTACCAAGTTTAATCCTTTTAGGAGTCCCATTAGCTTATTTCCCATATTGAAAACACGTACTCAGCAAACCGCCTTTTACAATCTATATAAAGCCAAGGCTTTCCAATTTCTCAATAATCGCAGCTTCAAATCACAATGAGGAGGCGTATAAGATATTTGTTTCTTCTTACCTATTGTGTATTTTTTTCACATTTCCCTTCTTTTAGATTTTTTGAGGATTAAAACAAATAATATCCATGAAGGTCATCTTAAATTGCAAGAGATTTACCTCTGATATCTTGAATCTGACAAGTTTAGCTCCTATGCAAGAATTGGCTTAAGGTGCGAGAATTTAACATTGCCTATGACACCTTGAGACCAACAAGTTTGCTTTTAATTTTGGTTCTTATGCAACAATTAGCTTAAGGTGCGAGAGTTTAACATAACCTGCGACACCGTGAGGCTAACACGTGTGTTTCTTTTTTTTCATGAAAGTATTAGCCTAAGGTACAAAGGGAAATTTTTTTTCGAACTTAGGACATGTAAATATAGAAATAATTTTAAAGATAAATCCATAAAGGTCCAGCTTAAGGTACAATGGCATCCTTAAGGATAACTCCATAAAAAAAGGCTAGCTAAAGGTGCAAAGGAACTTATTTTGTCCACCTTAATACATGAAATTTTAAAAGGTATCAACTTGAAAGCTTAGAGGATCTCAAGAACTCAATCTACAAACGCGGTGGATTTGAGACTTCAAACTTACAGACTTGGCAGAGTTTGTAACTTTGAGATTTTATCTTGCAGAGTTGTTGAACTTTAAGAACTTCAACTTTCAGACTTGGTAGATTTGATGTCTCCAACTTGTAGACTTAGTGGATTTGCACACTTCAACTTTCAGGAATGACGAATTTGATGCCTTCCATTTTCATACTCGGTGGCTTTGCACACTCCAACTTTCAGACTTACTTGATTTGATGCCTTTAATTTTTAAACTCAGTGGTTTTGAACACTTCAACGTTCATATTGGCGGATTGGATTCCTTCAACTTTCAGAATAGGTGTCTTTGCACGCTTTAGCTTTTAGACTTGGCAGATTTGATGGATTTAACATTCTGGCTTTGCGAACTTCAATTTTAGAGTTGGAGATTTGATGTCTTCAACCTTCAAATTTGGTGCTTTTCACACTTCAAATTTTGGACTACTTCATCTTTAAGCTTTGCTGACTTAAACTTGTAAACCTATAAGATTTTTTTAAGCTTCAAATCATGTTGAAGAAGCTCAGTTTCATAGAAGCTTTCCCCCATCGAGCCATCAATATTTAGTGAAAGATCAAATTTTTGTTGAAAGAGTGCTTGCATCCTGAATTTCATGTGGATGATCAAGTGGGAACATTTTTTAATATTCATGCATTTGAACTTAGAATAAAACTCTTAAGCGCCTACGTACCTTAGTGAAGAGGATCAAGTCAGTAGTTCTAAAAAACTGATTTTTTTTGTTTTCCTAAATTTTTTCTAGGATGCTTCTTTCGAGGTTTTCAACCTAGCAAACATATTTTAGGAGAGACTATACAAAATTTATGCTTTTGTCGGTCAGGTGTGTGGTAACTTATAGTTTAGGCTCATGCAATAAGGAGCATTACAATTTGATGGTTTATATCAAATTTGAGGTGCTTCATAAATTCAATGCTTAACTTAAATCTAAGGAGTCTTAAAATATGCAATTTAAGCTCATGATAAAGGAGCATCGCGATATAAGGATTTAGCTCAAATTTAAATAGCTTTATAACTTGGAGATTTAGCTCAAATTTGAAGAGCTTTCCATCTTGGAGATTAGATAAAATTCAAAGAGCTTAGTGAGTTGGATTTAAGGAGTTTCACGACTTCAATCTTAGGCTTGAATTTGAAGAGCTTTGTGATATGCAGTTTTATTCATGTATCAAGGGAAATTTTAACTTGAAGTTTAGGCTCATGCGATAAGGAGCATTATGACTTTTAAGTTTATGCTTATTCATTGAGGAGTTACGAGACATTCATAGACTTTTCAAATTCATCTTCAGATACAAACTTTCCCCTATTATGAAGTTTTTCTATGTCTTCATCTTTGCAAGGCTCACAAATAGGCAACCATATTATCCCCTTTTATAGTCATGCTTAATTCCACGTTATGTGCATGAGTTACCAACTCTTCAAATGTATTTTATTTTAACCCTTGTAAGATGTAGACCCTAATTCATTCTTTGAATGCACACTTCAATGCTAGAAATTTCACTTTGGCAATCTTTGCATTTGAGGCTAAAACTTCTCCACCAATTGATGCAGTCAATAACTAGCTCATCTTTACATTGGAATGCATTTGTAATTTCAATCATACTTATAGTACGCCTTGTGCTAAAGAAATTATTAAGCTGCTCTTGTTCTAATTTCCCCCGATTATCCATAGAAATAGGTTCGAGATCTATGTACCACTCAAAAGTATTTTTGAGAGATCGGCTAAACTGTTGATAAGATAAGCATCATATGTCCCAACATCATTGCAAGTATAAAAAATGTATATAGCTCAAATTTAAATAGCTTCATAACTTGGAGATTGAGCTCAAATTTGAAGAGCTTTCCATCTTGGAGATTAGCTAAAATTTAAAGAGCTTAGCGACTTAGATTTAAGGAGTTTCACGACTTCAATCTTAGGCTTGAATTTGAAGAGCTTTGTGATATGCAGTTTTATTTCATGTATCAAGGGGAATTTTAACTTAAAGTTTAGGCTCATGCAATAAGGAGCATTTTGACTTTTAAGTTTAGGCTTATTCATTGAGGAGTTACGAGACATATATAGACTTTTCAAATTCATCTT
>JBDJHY010000014.1:151295-162238 GCA_039654485.1 Withania somnifera | reverse complement strand
ATTGGGCACTGAGTGAACGCGAGTTTATACAACCCAAGTTCCATAACTACGTCTCCATCATAGGTTAAATGCGCAAAATAACTTAAGCTTGATAAAAGGATCCTAATGTATGTTTGGTTTTAACTTTGGCCGGTTATCACCCCTCTTTTTTGGTGTAGGGGCAGCACACAACTCCATGTAGATCTCACGGTTTCCTTTCAGTTAAAAGAAACTCCCACCTAAATAAGTTAAGATATATGTTACCTTCTTACTCTATGAGTTTGTACTTGTCAGAATTAAAAGGTTTTGGACTCACATGTTTAAGAAGTAATCCTTTGGTTTTCACCTTATGCTTTCACTATGGTACTATGTTGTAAATTATTAGTTAAAATGACTTTTATAATTGTTTGGTTTTAAGCATGTTTTGGTCTTTATTTTACTATATTCTTATATACTCAGTGCCTTCCCTGTAGTGGCTACATACTCCTATTGCCTACATTTTTCATGTGATGTAGATACAGGTGATCGTTCTTAGGTTCGTGGCTAAGAGCTTCCTACCACAAGATCAGTAGTGGTGAGTCCTCCTTATTCTGGGGGCTCTGACAGTATTAGTTTCTTCATGTCCTTTATTTCAAGTTTGGGTTCCGTCGGGGGCCTTGTCACAGAATATATTTTACTCATGTTAGAGGCTTTTAGAAAGATGTAGTATGATTATGTTAACCCCTCGATGCTATACTTTTATGTTTTGTATGCATTTCGTTGGTTCTAAAATGTGTTGCTTAAGTCTAAATGGTGCTTATGCTTGTATGCCAAGGGTTGTCTTGGGATCCTTTAGGGTACCAAGTATCTAGTCCCCCAATGGTAGTCTTGGGGTGTGACAAGTTTGTATCAGAGTCAAGAGTTCAAGTGTCTTAGGGTGTACAAAAAGCCGTATTCTGTAGGGTCCTTTTAATGTGTGTGAAGTGCTTTACACTTATGAGGAGGAGGCTACAAGGATTTTAGGAAGTGTCTCGATTTCTTTCATGATTTTGGTTCTTGTGAAGGAGTTTGACATTATAAAAGTCCCTAACTCTCCCTTTAACTATATTTCATATAATGCCTCCATGTAGAGTTGTCAGTCACCCACGCTAAAAACCACATGCACTGACTCCATATGATATTACTAGTGCAGCATAATACATGGCACACCTTACGAAATCCATGAAAGCCCAAGTGGAGTTTCAGGGAGAAGCCCCTGCAATTTTGTAAGTTTCCATCGATACTACTAGAATTCAGGACTTTCTCCATATGAACCCCCTGAGTTTTATGGGTCTAAGCTGGGTGAGGACACCAAGAACTTTATCAAAGAGATTCAGAGAATATCTGAAGTTATGAAGTTGAATGAGTTTGAGAGGGTTCATATTACAACCTATCAGCTCAACGGAGTTGCAAGAAGCTAGTATGATCAATGAAAAGAGAACAGAGGTGATAATGTTGCACCTCCAACATGGGATTCTTTCCTTGAGAGCTGAGGGAGGCAAGGATGAAGTGTTTGTAAATATGGAACAAGGCTTTATGAGTGTGGCTGAGTACATTCTAAAATTCACTCAGTTATCCCGATATGTTTCAATTATGGTTTCAGATATGAGGGTAGATGAGCTTGGTTGTGAATGGGCTCTCTCCCTATATTATAAAAGAAAACATATCTGCAATGTTGATGGGGGATTATGGAAATGGTAGGTTGATGGTTCATAGATTAGATTGAGGGAGACAGGCTGAAACTTAAGGAGGTCTACCAGAATAAGAGGGATCAAACTTCTAGTCAGGAGCCCAATTTCCAGAAGAACAAAAATAAGATTCGATCATTTTTTCAGAAGAGGTCATCAAATCTAGCATAACTACCCACCAGTGCACCATATCTAGGCTTAAGTATGACCAAAAGACTAAGCCAGCTCGGTATTAGGATAGCGTGGCCAATAGGCCTTCTGCCTACCCCTATTTTGGCACTTGTGGTAAGGGTCACCCCTGGAATGCATATACGAGAAGGATGCTTGTTTTGGGTATCGATAACTAGGTTAAAAGCTTAGAGATTGTCCATTTGTTAAGCATGGGAAAGAGGGTAAGAGGCCTTAGACTACTTCTTTATTAGTTTTAGTAGGCCAAAACATACAGAAAAGTACATCATCGGGTGCTAGCAGTATCCAAATCAACCTCTATGCTTTGAACTCTCGTAGGACCAGGAGGATTCCCCAGATGTTGTTACTAGTATCTTAAAAGTTTTCTCTATTGATGTATATTCCTTGGTAGATCCTAGTGCTACTTTATTTTTTGTTACTCCTTATGTTTTTCTTAAAATTTAGAATCAGTCCTGAAAAGCCTTTAGAACCATTCTTGGCCATTACGCTAGTTAGAGACTCTATCATAGGTAAATAAATCTTCTAAAACTATCCAGTCTCAGTCCTCCACAAAGTTACTTTTGCTGATGGTAGAATTAAATCTGGTAGACTTCAATGTCATTCTTGGCATGAACTGGCTACATGCATGTTATGATATAATTGATTGTAGGACCCGGGTAGTAAAGTTACAATTTCCAAAAAAATTAGTCTTGGAGTGGAAAGGTATCCTCCAACTCCTAAGGGTTAATTTATTTCTTACCTTAAGGCTAGAAAAATAATTTCAAAGGGGTAATATCTACCACTTAGTGAGGGTCCAAGATTCTACATCTGATACCCAACCTTGCAGTCAGTTCCTATAGTCTGTGAGTACCCTGATGTGTTCCCTGATGATTTAATTTGAGTCCTTTTGATAGGGAGAAATATTTTGGAATTTCTGTTCGTCCTAATACAAAACTCATATCTATTTCGCCATTTAGGATGGCCCTAGATGAGTTGAAAGAGTTGAAAGACGTAGTAAGAAAGATGGAACCCTCCGCATGTGTATAAACTAAAGATGATTGAACAAGATTACCATTAAAACTAAGTACCTATTGCTAGAATTGATAGTTTGTTTGACCAACTTTAGGGTGCTACCTATTTCTCTAAGACTGACCTTTGGTCTGGTTACCATCATCTTAAGGTAAAGGAGTATGATATCCTAAAAATTGCCTTTCAGACTAGATGAGACCATTATGAATTCCTTGTTATGTCTTTTGGTCTAACCAATGCTCCTGCAATCTTCATGAATTTTATGAATAGGGTACTCAAGCAGTACCTCGACTTGTTCGTGATTGTGTTTATAGATGATAATATGGTATACTCTCGTAGTGAAGGTAAGCATGTAGACCATCTCAGATTTGTTCTTTAGACCCTCAGAGATAAACATTTATATGCAAAATTTTAAAATATGAGTTCTGGTTGAAATCTGTGGCCTTCATTGATCATATTATTTTTTGTGATGGTATTTGGGTTGATACTCGTGAGATTGATACAATCCACAATTATCCTAGAACAACAACCCCATCAGAGATTAGGAGTTTCTTAGGCTTGGCTAGGTACTATTAGAAGATTCGTAGAAGGGTTTTCATCTATTTCAACCGCGCTGACTAGGCTGACTCAGAAAAAAGTGAAATTTCTGCATATGAGAAAGTTTTTAAGAGTTGAAGACTCAACTTACTTCAACTACGGTCTTGACCCTATTAGAAGGGACATAATTTTTTGTAGTGTATTGTGATGCTTCGAGATTTAGTATGAGTTGTGTGTTGGTGGAGAATGGTAAGCTAGTTGCTTGTGCTTCTAGAAAGCTCAAAGTTCATGAAAGAACTCTTCTACCCAAGACCTTGAATTAGCAGTTGTGTTCTTTGCCCTGAAAATTTTACGCCATTGTCTATATGGTGTGCATGTTGATGTATTCAGGGATCACAAAAGCCTATAATAAGTTTTCAATCAGAAAGAATTGAATCTTCGGTAGTGAAGATCGCTCGAGTTCTTCAAGGACTAGGACGTAATTGTGTTTGATCACCTTGATACAGATAATGTAGTTGATGATGCTCTTATCAAGTTTACCATGGTGAGTGTTGCCCATTTGGGGATGAGAAAAAGGAACTCGCAAAAGAAGCGGACCAACTTGCTCGTTTGGGTGTTCATCCAGTTGATACATATAATGGTGGTCTTGTGGCTCAGAATGCTTCAGAGTCTTTCCTGGTTGTAGAAACGAAGGAAAAGAAAGGTAGTGATCCAGTCCTAATGAAGCTTAAGGAGGAAAGTCCTTAGGAAAAAAGTGGAAGATTTCTCCTAAGTGGAAGATGGTGTGCTTCATTATCAGGGTTGCCTTTGTATTACTATTGTTGACGAGTTAAAGGAGAGAATAATGGCTAAGGCTCATAGTACAAGATACTCGATATATCCTGGCTCCACTAAGAAGTACTGAGATTTGAGAGATGTATATTGGTGGAATGAGATGAAGAAAGATATCGCAAATTTTGTAGAAAGATGCCCTAACTTCAAACAAGTAAAGGTTGAGCATCAAAGTCCTGGAGGCAAAGCTCAAGATATTAGCATCTCTACTTGGAAGTGGGAGATGATAAGTACGGATTTCATCACAGGGTTTCCTTGCACATGTCTTTAACATGATTTGATATGGTTGATAGTTGATCAAATGACCAAGTATTCCCACTTCCTACCTATCAAGGCTAATTATTAGCTGAGGATTTTGTATTTAGGGGATAGTCTGACTTCATTGCATCCCCTTGTTTATTATTTCAGATAGAGACATGTAGTTTACATCTTAATTCTGGAGATCTTTTTAGAAAGGTATGGGTAATAATGTTAAACCTTACTATGACTTTCCATCCTCGGACCGATGGTCAGGCCGAGTACACAATTCAGACACTCGAGGATATATTGAGAGAATGCACCATCGACTTTAAGGGTAATTGGGATGAACACTTGTCTCTAATTAAATTTGCGTACAACAAAACTTCCACTCTAATTCAAATTATCAGATAACGATGCTCAGGCTTTTAATTACATTGAGATGTACAAAAGAAGGTTGAACACGAGAAGAATGATGAGAGTAGAGCTGGAGGCATGAAAAGAGAGGGCAATCATGTTGTTGATGCTTAGCAGTTATATTTCAAATAGTGCTCTACTGTATTACTTTGTGTATTCAATTTGGTGCATTTGTGAAATTTCACCTGCTTTAATTTGTTGTTGATATGTTGCTCGGTACAGGTTGCTTCTATCATGACTGTTTGGAATCACTTACAACCTGCATATGCAGCTAACATGTGGAATGCTACAAAAAAAATGGGATTTATTGTCTGAATTCGACAAATCTTTGTTTATTTTGAAGAATCTGGCTGTAACTATTTATGTGATCGTCTATGTTGATGCTATTTTTATACGAGAAGTCATCCCGGCTTGATTAGACACGTTATTGATTCCTTGGGTTATCATCTTTCTTTGAAAGATCATGGTTAGTTAAACTACTTTTTGGGTGTGGAAGTTAATAAAGTTCCAGATGGACTCAGTCTCTCTCAATCAAAATACATCCTTGAATTCTATCTGAACTGGATATGCAAAATAGTAAAGAAGCCTTGTCACCAATGTGCTCTGGTAAACTACCTCGGGCAGCTGATTGTTCTTCTCCTGCTAATGCTACACTATATAGGCGCACCCTCTGTAAGTTACAGTATTTATCATTCACACGGCCTGACATATCTTACGTTGTCAAGAAACTTTCACAGTTTATGCATAACCCTATTGACGAACATTGGAAGGCAGTTAAAAGGATACAATGATATCTCATATAAACAACGACTTTAGGTCTTTGAATTCTTCACAACTCAGACCTCAATGTTTACATGTACATTGATGCCGATTGGGCTAGAGACCCAAATGACAGAATGTCCACATTAGGTTATGTTCTTTTCTTTGGGCCCAATCTAGTGAATTGGTCGTCAAAAAGAAACAAGCTGTAGCTTGCGCATCCACTGAAGCAGAGTACAAATCAGTTGCAGATGCGCTATCAGAACTCACGTGGGTGCACAACTTGCTCAACGAATTATGTATCACCATTCCAAATACACCTACAATCTTTTGTGACAATGTTGATGTCACTTATCTTTGTCATATTCCAGTGTTTCATATCTGCATGAAAAATATTTCTCTAGACTTTTGTTACGTTAGGAACCATGTTCAAACACATAAGGTTCTTGTCCAACACACTCATGCTTGTGATCAAATTTCTGATACATTTACGAAGCCGTTACTAAAACCAGCCTTTGCAAGGTGTCGTTCCAAGTTAGGGTTGTTGCACTACACCTAACTTGAGGAGGTGTATTAAGCATCATTATCTTATCTTACCAGCATTAGTATTAGTTACTGTATTTGATAGTTACTGACTTACTGTAATAGTTATTGTGTTTTAGTATTTGTATAAGATGACTCATATTATTTAGGAGTATATGTAGCAGTTAGTTTCCTAGAGTTCAACTGTAGGTTATTATCTGTTGTATTTAAATCTTGTCTTGTGAATGAATAAAATCATCCTTCAACTACTTTTCTTTATCAAATTTTATAAAGAGGAGATGTTCGGATGCTCCAATGAGGAGTTGTGAGAGGTTGGATATAGAAGGCACGGGGAGAGGCAACGGTAGGCTAACGAAGTATCAGGGAGATGTTATTAGACAGGATAGGACCAACTTGAGGTACCCAAGATATTGACCTTAGATAGGAGTGTATGGAGGACGAGTATTAGGGTAGAAAGTTAGTAGGTAGCGGAGTGTTGTCTTGCTTTTTGAGGGCTTAGTTTGGTTGGTCTTTGTCGCTGAACTAGCCGTATTATTGTAGTTCTTGTTTTTGATATTCATCACTGGGCTGTTGTTTATTGTGTTTTCGATTACCACACTATTTTTTTGTTGTTCTTGTTCCTTTCTTCTACGCATTGCATTGCTTCCCTTGTTAGTTTCTATATTGTTTCACTATTTTCTCCTTCTTTGTACTTGGATTTGTCTCAATTGAGCTGCGGGTCTTTTCAATATAGTCTCTCTACCTCCGTGAGGTAGTGCTAAAGTCTACTGTCTACGTACACTCTACCCTCTCAAGACCCATTTGTGGTATTTCACTAGGTATGTTGTTATTATTGTTGTACTACTTTAAGCATTAGTACAATTATATGACGGTGCTGAGTTCAAATACCATGTTGAATTGCTATTATATCAAATGACGTCATCCTTGTACAAATATTGCACCATATTTAATCAGATGAAGTGATCAGAACTCCATGTTCAAAGTTGTACGGATTGAGGTAATGCCTGGTAGATTTCAAGAGGTTGGGTGTGGGGTTGAAATAAATAAAAAAAACTCTTAAGGTGGATGATGACATGATTACTGTTAAATTATGGACCAACTTGTTTGTGTATCTAATTTCACGGAGAAGTCATAATTGCTATTTTAGCTGGGAGTAATGGTGGGAGTTTGAGCTAAAACAAAGATGATTCCGATCCACATATCACATTTCTCTCTTTGCACCCTGATTTCCGCGCCAATTTTAATCAAGCTGCTGCTTGGGAATATGCACAAAGCATGCAGGCAAACCATATGGTTACCATAACTTAATATTTAGTTGGATAGTCACAATTGAAGGATATTATCCCTCTTCCTTGGATGCTCATCTGGTATGCCCCGTCTATTCTTTCTGATCATAGATGTGCCAAAGTTTCTCTTGCTTTATCACCTTGAAGTGTTTCCTTCCCTTACCTTTTAATAATCCTTTCACTTTGCAATTCATTTGATTTGACACTTTAATCAAATTCTGCTTTCTCTCAAGAATTGACCTACGTTCTTTTAGATAATTGTAATTGATTGATGCATTTAAGATTCTAGACATGTGAACTGAAATAAGTAATTAGCATGCATGTGATTTTCCAAGAAGACTATAGAGCATGGATTTTAAATTATACCCAAACAAAATTAGTGATCAAATTTCTCAATGGATCTCATAGTAGCTGGTCAGGTTTTGATGTGTTGAACAATGTGTTGATTCTTATTGTATGTCATTAATTCAGTTGAATTTTAGTGTGCTATTGTCTGCACATTCTCATGGAACGACATTTTATTGTTGGAACCTTCTTGTATGACAAGTTCTTAACATAACTCCACATAGTATGCATGTGTACTTGAGCAGTGGGTAGGTTTATTAGCTAGCCCAATTGGTTTGTATTCCTTTACAATTTTTTTTTTGTTTTACGTCAATTTTACAAGTAATCTTTAATTTCACAAATAATAGATCTGAAAATAACATGAGATTTTTGCATGATCATTTTCTTCTTTTTCAAGTTGTAAAGCGTCCAAGTGACCCATATCCATTTATTAGCTTATGATAGCTTAAAGTTCATCAGAAGTTTCCTCCCTTATCAATTTGGCTGAGATGAATTGATGTCAACAATTGATTTTGTGGAAATATAATCAGACTCTGAATTACTAATGGAAAGTGGGATTAAAATATAAACTTGTACACTATTATGCTGATGGTTTTTGTGCAAGAACATCAAAATATCATATGACGACTCTCACACTTTTAATTACATTGAGATGTAGGCAGAAAGGTTGAACATGAGAAGAATGATGAGAGTAGAGTGGGAGGCCTGGAAAGAGAGGGCTATGGTGTTGTTGATGCTTAGCATTTATATTTCAAACAGTGCTCTACCGTATTACTTTGTGTCTTCAATTTGGTTCATTTGTGAAAATCACCAGCTTTAATTTGTTGTAGATATGTTGCTCGGTAAAGGTTGCTTCTATCATGACTATTTGGAATCACTTACATCCTGCATATGCAGCTAACACATGGAATGAATCCTTAAACAAGAGACTTCGAACTAAGGTCATATTTGTTTTCTCTAATTAATGAACCGCCTCTATTTGTTGAGACAAAAGTTGGACAAAATACGCAGAGTAGCTCTTCACCTAGATAATAGGTGTCTCCCTTGAGTAACACTGGTTTAATAAAGTCAAGAAAATTACTAGGAAATGAACTAAGCTCAATAACATAACTATAGTTTGGCCTGAAGATGTAGAATCGTTTGGTTAGCTGTCAAACTTCTCGAGCAAAAAGCCAACCAAGTGCAGGCTTGTTCCATATATCTGGTATGATTCACAACTAATGTTAAATGAGGATCTGAGTTTGTAATGACCCGCTCGGTCATTTCCTTGCCTTTTGTCTTTTCCTGTACTTAGAGCCTGGTAGTTACCCCAAGTAGTTTATGACTTGTTGGGACCGATAGCTCGGTGCCTTGGTGACTTGTTTTCCCTTTATCTTAATTTTTATTTTGAAGTTTCAGTTTTGAACCAGTGGCACTCGAGAGTGTAGGAAATGCGCTCGGAATCGAATTCTGACAGTTCCATTAGCTCCGGAATATCTACTTTGGCATAGTTGAAGCTTAAGTCTATGTCCTGGGCTTTTCGTTTTGAGTTTGGTCGTGTTGTAGAGATTTTGGGCCAAAGCAGTTGGGCTGTTTTGTGGAAAAATTCATGAAGGGCCCGACATCATGAGCAAGGACCCGACAATATATATATAAACTATGTTCTTGAAGCTTTCAGATCTTTTTCCCCAGCTTTCTTTTTCTACTTTTCTCCATCCAGCTTGCTATTGAGTCCCAAAACTCAATCAAATTGAAGGGAAGCCCATCCCCAATCTCACCATTTTCTTTCCTTTCGTTGGTAAGTTTTCTTTTTCTCTACCCGTAGAAATGGTAGTTGTTCACCATTGTTGAGGACTTGGCGCTGTCATTCCTTAGTTAACTTGGCTATGTATAGATGCCGTCCCTTATCCAGACTTGTTTGAGTGTAGATGCTCTATCTATATTTTTGAATTGGTTATGGTTGAATTCACGAGTTCTAGCCTATAGTTTTTTAATCTTTTTTTCTTGTTGGTTATAGTTCAATCCATGAGTTCCAGTATGCAGATGTTATATAGATGTTTTGCGGTTCAATTCATGAGTTCCAGCATCCTTTTTTCCAGATTGGTTTATAGATGTTTTACCCTTTTTCTCAAATTGTCTTATAGATGTTTTATCCTATTTCCCATATTGGTTTACAGATGTTTTATCCTTACTTCCTAGTTGGTTTATGTACAATTCCTAAATTCTAGTTGGTTATTTCTTTATGATGTGTTTCTACACCCAAAATGCATTCTGGGTTTCTTTAGAATTGGGGACTCCTGATGCTGATTTGAGACCCTCAGAGTTTTCCCCTGGGTTGCTACAGATCACTGACTGCCCCAGCACCCCAAGGTTGCCTTGACGAGGTCTTCTTTGCAAGGCCGCCTTGGCGAGATTACGCTAGCACCCCGAGGTCTCCTTGACGAGGTCGTCTTGGCAAGGTGATCAATATACATTAATAAATGATCAATATCATATTTAAGATGTTCCTTGTTCATGATCAATATACATTAATAAATGAGAATATCATATGCAATTTATGGAAAAGAGAATATCACTTATCGAATCAACAAGGCTACTCATGGGCACAACAACAAAGAGGAATTTATATCAATTCCAACTAAAGCCACTTAAGGGGCATGAAAATAAATAAGGAAGCAATCAACTGCAAATGATCATAGTCGGGCGTCTTATGGCCATATAAATATCTCAATCCATCGGGGAAACGAATAATACATGAATTCACGTTTTCATTTTTATTATGTTTGTTTTACACCCTACTTATTGGATCTAGTATACGAGTGAATACTTGTCGGTACAAGTGGTATTTTACCCCTAACCACAACTCACTCGCTGATTCTTCAACATTAGTCAGTCGTCACTTATCACTTATAGAGATATCCTATGTAGTCCCTATTACTCCCTATTTCATAAAAGTAACATTCAAATACCTAGGAAACTTTGTAACAGAATCAAGAGCCTCCACTTGCCTAAAATATGAAGAAGAAATAAAGCAGGAGAATTTCCTTTTTCATCGAGCCTCCAAACTCGGAAAATCCATTCAAATGTAGATTAAGCATGAGAAACCATGAACAATGACACCTATATT
>JBDJHY010000014.1:139496-150844 GCA_039654485.1 Withania somnifera | reverse complement strand
ACCATTGGATGTCAGTTGAGCAAAAAGAACCCCCAAACCAAACTAATTAAAAAGGGCCAACTCTCTAACTTTCCACAAATACCATCAAAACTAGCCCGGACACCACCAAAACCGTACCAGTGACCCTACTAGCCTAAAATCATCATCACCTAGATGATGGAAGCGTCACAATTTCGATCCAACGCTCTGATTACCAAAAGTCATCCCAGGCTCCAAAATATACTCTAATTGAACTAAATTTCCAAAATAATCTCAAACTTAGAACGAGAACCCAGGATATAAACTAAAGGTCTAACTAGGCCAAAGTCAATGTTTCGGAGCTAATGGGAACTATTGAAATCAAATTCTGAGTGCGTTTACTAAGAATTCACTCTCAAGTTCCACTATTTTAAGGTTAAGCCTTCAAAACAGGAAAACCTATATAACAGGCTATAGAACAGCCAGGGAACCAAACTAACGGTCCCAGCAAGTCACAAATGACTTGGGGAAGCTAACATAAAGCTCTAAATATTAAAAAACTGAAGGAAAAGTAAATGACCACGTGGGTCATTACAGCAGCTTTATGTGGTGCCAATCCAGAGTCAATTAATTTTGTGGGGAATGCACAAAGGGGGAACCAATATTTTTGTACCTCCAGACTCATTCTAATTTTGCATGGGGTGGACATTAGGGTTAAAGTCAAAATTTGCAGCAACAGGCTCAATCAAGTAGCACAGAATATATGTTGAAGCAGATGTTGGCTAGTCAGACTCAATTAATAGAAATAGGTAAAATTGGCAATAGACTTGAAAAATCAGCAAATTGCAACACAGAATTTAGAGAATCAAATAATTCAATTAGCTCATGCTCAAATTATGAGACCCTAAGGTGGTTTGACTGGTGATACATAGCAACCAAAACAAGTAATGGCAATCACATTGAGTCTGGTACAGAATTGGTTGATACAACCCTAAAAAGAAATTATGAGGTGCAAGTTGAGTTGAAAAAAAAAAGAAGGTTTCAACAAATAGAGTGAGGAGAAGGGGAAGTCTGAGCACCTGACTTCTAAGCCTATTGAGACAATAAGGCCAACCCCACCATTCCTACAAAGGCTTAAGAAATAACTAGAGGATGATGCTTTTAGGAAGTTCTTTGCCATGTTCAAAGAACTACATATCAATCTTCCCTTACTTGATGTTTTGTGGGGTATTTAGAAGTATGAAAAATATTTAGAAAATGTGATGCCAAATAAAGTCAAACTTTTTGATATAGAAACTATGGCACTCACTGAAGAGTGTAGCTCTGTGGTTACATGCAAGATGCCACAAAAGCTGAAAGACCTTAGGAGCTTCGCCTTCCCCATAAAAATTGGTGAGAGAGATGTTGTGCAAGAGATAAGAAATTTGGGGGAAAGCATTAACTTTATTCCCATATCTTTGTTCAACACATTTGGGTTAGGTACACCAAGACAAAGCAAAGTGATATTACAAATGGATGACAAGTCTGTGATGAAGTCTGAGGGGATCATAGAGGATGTTCTCATTAAGGTTGGTAAATTCATTATTCTTGCTGATTTTATGATTGTTGATTTTGGCAGATAGTAGGGTGTCACTCATATTAGGGCATCCATTTTTAGCAACTGGAGGTGCGTTAATTATTGTGAGAGTAGGTACTCTTAGAATGAGGGTGAATGATGAAAAAGTTACATTTCGAGTGTATCAAGCACTCAATCCACCTTCCCACTACGAAGACCTATGCATGATCACAATTGTGAAAGAAAATATGTGTGATATGGAGGAGTCTAAAATTTTAATGACTTCTTTAGACACTCCCACCAAAATGCATGAGTTGTTGAAATTTTGAGAAGCTAAGCCTGAGGTTGTTGCATGTGACCCTGAAAAGGGTGTAAGTGTGACCAAAAGAAATGAGAATGATGTTGGCTATATGATGGTCAAATGGAGGAGAATATGGGCCCCAAAAGGGCACAGAAGGATGAGAGACTATGGGTGATACAATGAGATGGGAGTCGTGTTACGATAATAAATCAGGCGTTGCTTGGGAGGCAACCCAAGCTAAGGTAGCATTTTTCTTTTGTTTTTATTTTAGTGTCACCCTTGGTTTTTGGTTTTTGGTTTTTGGTTTTTGTTTTATGTTCACGGGTCAAGGGGAAGTCTGAGTACCCATAATCTCAACTAAAAATCATGGCACAAATAAAGTGTGGGGTCCTCCAGACTTTATGAGGATTGACATGCGAGCTAGGCCTAGAGGTTTCATAGAGTATTTCTAATCTTATTCTTGATTTACACTTTAGAAACAAAGTATGATTGTAAGTGTGGGGTGGGGATTTCTTCCTAGTATTTGTTTAGGGTGAAGTACTCTATAGGATTCTTTAATTTTGAGAAAATTTTGAAAAATTCAAAAATATTTTCATTTCGTAGTTTTAATTTTTATTTTCTTTTTCTGGGTCTTTAGGTAAAAGCACACTTCACTCACCCCTTTGATTTTTATTTTCAATTCTTTTCCGATGTGGTTCCCTTTGAACCGGTATCCCTTTTTTTATTTTAGGAGTAAGTTTTTTAATTTATAGTCATAGTTTAGGGGATTTTCCCGATGATGGATGGATGACCACCATCTTGAGAAAAAATAGTCATTAAAAATAGTCATTAGGATTAATAAATTGGACTTTCACTAATTGTTGACTAAGTGCTCTTGTTATACTATAATTGACTGGTTGGTGCAATTTCTTGTAAATTGTAAAGCATGGTGAAAATTGGTTTGAATGACTTTTGAGAGTCCTAGGTTATTTATTTGAATCTTTTCCATTTTGACTTAAAGTTGAATTCTTGCGATTGCTTGATTGAGAGTCTATAAGGGTCACTCTAGAATTGAATATGTGTCATGTGTGAATAAGGTTTCGGTGTATTCCATATTTACATGATGATGTCTAGAACTTGTCAGGTGTGTTTGCAAAGCGAAATGAAAAATGTTAAGTTTAGGAGTTGATATAGGCCTTCTTTGATAGCCTTGTTTTATTCCTCATTTTATCTACCATGTATGGATTATCCTAGTTAGCTCTTTTGAGCCTTTAGCCTACTCTTTGTTAGCCTCATATGTATCTTATTCTTTTTCATTCATTGGCCTTAAAATTGATCCAAACTCCTAAGTGCTTTAATTAAAAAATAAAAGTGAAAAAGGAGTGAAAATTAAAGAAAGGAATGAGTGAAATAGGATCCCTCGAAGTATAGCTATTGGCATAGAAAATTTATGTGTTGGATGTGGATTAATAAAAAGATAAAATTCATGAAAATGAATCATGTGTTGAATGAGAATATTTCCTACTATTTATATGTGAATTTCTTAAAGATTAAGTTAAGGGTGCTAAGAGGGGTGTAAGAAAGGTGTGTGAAGAATGTTCCCAATGAATAAAAAGTTATGTATTAAAGAGCTTGGGAATGTTAGTCACCCTTTTATCCAAATAGTTCATACCTGTCCTTTAGCCTACATTACAACCCCTAAAGTCCTACTTGATCTTGAACTTCGACATTATTAAATTAATGGAGTACTACACTAGAGGAAAGTCTATGGTTCATCATATGTAACTTGTGAATTCTTTGAGAGAGTGAGAAAAATTTAATTTACATACCCAGTCTCAGGCCTAATTATGCACTTGTGAGTGAGTTAAGTAACTCTCTTCTTGTGAGGGCACATGTTTGATGAAAGATAGGTGATCTATAAGATGTCTTGATTGAGTAATATGCAGGAGTTTGTCAATTTTAAGAGTTAATTCTTGAGGCTAGGAGGTTTTGAGTATTCATTCATGTGCTTTGAAGTGATAATGTAACATGCTAGTTGTATATGTGTCACCTATGATAGTCATTGTAGTTATAGCTTGAATTTCTTGTTTAAATTAGTGATGTTAGTGTATTCTCCTTATTTTGATGTGCGCAATGAGTTTTTTGAGTATGAACAAGTCTTTAAGTGTGGGATGGTGATCTTAGGCGTATTTATACACCTAATTGTCCTTATCTATGTACCTTTTAGCTTAATTTTGAGAATAATTTGTTGTGTTTGCAATATTAAATGAGAATAATGGTGTAAATATATCTTAGGTGTCTTCTTTATAATTTTTAAGTTTCATTTGGTCCAAAACAATTGTCAAATTAGAAGAATAAAGCTTAGGCGAGATAACAATTCCAATCGGGCTAGTTTAGGCTTGTTCTAATGTACTTTATTTGACTTTTGTGTATTGAATGACCTAATATTTATTGTGAACTCTAGTATGATGCTTTTGGGAATGATTTTGAGGCTACATTATTTTGTACACAAGCCACCAAGGTCGATGGAAAAAGGAGTGAACTACATAAGCGCAACTAGTTAAGACTAGCGAAGCTTGTGTTTGTTTGTCTCCGAGGTATGGAGAGATGCTTGTGGAGACTCAATGGTGAGGAATGAAGACTTTTTAGAACTTATTTTCATCTTTGTATGAGTTATGAAGAATATTTAATCAATATTCAAGCTCAACATGAAGCAAAATAACGAAGAAAACTCAAGACCAGATGACTAGCTTAGGCTATTCTCATTTGCCTTAGTTTGATTGTGCTTTCCGTGTTGTGACTGACTGGGGAGTGTTGATTTTATTTTGGAGTACATTTTCAAAGTTAATTGATACATATTGATAAGTAAGTCATGAATAAATATTAGGAGAAGCTTTGGAAGTGATTCCGAACAAGAATAACATTGGTGCTTTGAGAGGCGCCCTACGCCGCTGCTCTATACACATGGGAATTGCAAATTTCTCCCTGGAGAACTGGAAAGCGAACTGAGTCATAGTGCTTCTGATAGAGAAGTAAAGGATTCATCCCTTGGAATACTGACAGGCACACCACCCCATGCCTATCCCGACGGCAATACTTATTTTTTGACTTTTCTAATCCTAATTTTAGTAGGAAACTTATGGGACTTAATTCTAATGCCTTTGGGACTTGTTAGGCATGTTTATAAGGCCTATTGAAGAAGCACTTAGTCATATTTTACACATCTTTTGAATCATAAAACGTTGAGGAGAAAAAGCAAGAGGACAAAGAATTCTACACCTAGGGTTCTTCTTTCATCTTTTAGTTCTTGTAATCTTTACATATGAATTTATATTTTATGATTCTTTCTAAGACTATTAATGGCTAAAACCCTCATTCTAGGGTTGAGACCATGGATCATGATTGTTTAGCTTAATTTAAAGTTGGTTTATTATTGATTATCATATTTGGTTGTTCTCAAAATCTTATTTTACTATTCTAAGGAGTCATGAACCTTGGGATAAATCTATATGCTTGTGTTGAACTCGGGAGAGGGATGTATGAGTTAGAATGTTGACTTTGAGGAGTGAGATCATTCAATTGGTAAAACAAAAAATAGATCTATGTCTAGGATAGGAATATAACTAGTTCGTCTCGCCTGATTAAAAAATGGAAAAATGACCAAATCGTTTACATGTCAAGTCTTACTCATGGGAACATAGATGTAGGATTACACTGAATAGGTAACTATAGATTCGGAAGACTTAGTTATATAATTAACCCCATAATCAAAAAACCAAGATAATCAACTAAATCGGCAAAAAAAGTATAGCTATATATGAATGTGACATGACCCTCAACCTTGGACTTTTCTCCGAATTGTTTGCTATAAATAATTGTGTTTTTGCTAGTTTTCACATTTTAGTTTATAATCAAAACCCACTTGATTTAATTGGTTTTCACACTTAGTTAATTTACAAGCATTGTTAAAATGGGTTTTCTCTAACAAAAAGAAATCCCTCTGGGTACGACAACCCGTCTCTGAAAAGAGTCACTATATTATTTGTTAAGACCATTTACACTTATCTATGCGCTTCGACGCAACAATAATAAATAAAATAGTATGAAGTAAAAGATAAGGCAAGAACAAAAAGCTGCAATTTTTACGTATTATAACTTTTGTCTATTGATATTTCCAATTAGTTAAGTTAGTTTGTTATTATCTTCTATTCCCGTTCTTTTCCGCTTTCACTTCGCTGGAATCATTAATGTTGCCATGGAACCATTTTATTTTCCGCTTAGCCATTTCTTATCAAATGCAAATTAAACACCTTGAAAATATTAACACTCTTATGTATAACAAATTTATGTTACAATTCATCTATTTCTTTAGTTTTTGTAAAAAATTAAAATGAAATCTCCATTATTTTACATTTGTAGAAAACCAACACTAAGGTGTATTAGTATGGAAGAAAATCATTTTTCAAAAAATAATTTTTTAAAATTTTTTATGCTTAATTGACTTAAATGATTTAAAAATTATTTTTAAGATGGGAATTCAAGGTTATTTTAAGGGAAATCATTTTCCATATTCGAATCTCAAGGTGAAAATCAAGGTCATGTCTCAAAGTCAGGTCTCATGGTTGGATCTTGAAGTCAAGGTCTGTTCTCGAGGTTGGATGTTGAAGTCAAAGTCAAGGTGAAGTCTTGAGGTCTCAGGTCAAGGATGGTGTTAAATCTCAAGTCTCGGGTTAATATTGGAGTCGAGTTCAAGCCAATTGGGTCGATACATGAGTCCAAGTTCGGGTTCGTAGTGTTTACCTAGATCGCCTAAATGACCTTGCTTGGGACAATTAACTTTTCTTGACTAACGGCTGTGAATACTAGTACCGGAACACAAACAACTTCCATTTTAGACAATTTCTTCATCATTGCAACTAAAGAAAATTCAGAAATCGTCTTGAGAAAATTAAGAAAATAACAAGAACCTCTCCATGCTAAATAAAGGGGCTTTTGAGTCCCAACACTAAACCATTTATAGTCTTCTTTCGCCCCAGATGCATGGAAACGATAAGGTACAACTTAAGAACCAATTGAACCACGTCTGTATATGTTGTCAAAGTCGCTCTGAGCAGGGGATGCGAGACAACAAATGTCACAATTTGAGGACGTCTACGCTACCAAACACTTGGTTCCTCTTTTTACCATACATTTATGGACTCCTAATACACTCTTCACCAGGGCCAATGGATGATTTCCCATCATGAAGCACCTGGTTCTCCATCAGATTTTCCTGCACCGCCTTCATTCAGCAAATTCTTTCAGGATTCACACAATGGCAACAATATTCTAGAATTTGAAACAAGTAGGGCAAGTTATTCTAGTTTACCTGTAAAAGCTCTGTCATCCTGCCAATCCCATAATTCATCAATGGTTTTGAAACAGAGGTAATCTTGGTGGGAAGAGGGGAATTCGTAGAATCGCTTGGCTCTATAGAGGGAAGCTCATTCATGTCGCCAATATCTCGTTCCAGGACCACACTCAAGTTCCCTGCTGACAACTTATGAGATGCCTCATTGTTTGTATTTGGTGATAGAGAATCCTGAATGTCCTTGGTCACTTCAATTAGTGACCCATCAGGTGGCAGCGTAGCCAAGGGAACAACAGTCTGTAAATTTCTCTCCTTTAGAGCTGTCATATGAGCAACTTGGGATGAAACAGGAGGAGCTTGCATAGTAGGTGGAAATCCATTGAGCGGGTTGACAGGTTGAAGGACAACAGGAACAACAGCACCGTGGGCACCCACCAAATGGGAAGAAGGAGCTATTGTTGGAGGCGATACATTTAGCTGAGGCCTCTTTGAAGACAGATCATGGCCATGTACCTGAACTGGGTTTTTAACGGATAGATGAATGTCATTCCTTTTAATCATTGGAACATGTGGTGCCACATCATTTTCTGTTGTGACAGGATCAAAATGCCCTGGCTTAAAAACAATACCCCTGAGATTTGTATTGGAGTCGCCAATCCTAACACTGAGAACATAACCAGCATCAAATGCAGTTTCGACAACACCTGTAACAGCCTGACCTATCATTCCATCATTTGCAACATTAACTGTATCTACTTGTTGAGGTTGGATCTCTTTCATTTGTTTAAACCCTGGTGGAAAATAAGCAGTTTTTACACGCTTTAGGTTGTTATCCTTGCGCGGCCGACCCCGACCACGCTTGACAGGAAGAGTTACTGCAGCATAAGAGCCGTCCGCTTGAATAGCTTCTTGGTTCATTCTCAGAAGTTGCTGTCGAGTATCTAAACTTCCTTCCTGTTAGTTCTTTCTAGTACTTTCCTGGAAAGATCACCTCTTATTTTGACTCGGGACAATAATTAAGATAATAAACAAACTTGTGACAGTCCATTGACCTGGCAAGAGTAAATATGACCTAATGTATCGCTTCTATTCTAGGTTTGCAATTTGGGATCACTAGGGGATAAAGGTGGAGAATCCATATAGGAAGGAGGATGCTATTATGCTAGGATTCCACGTAAAAAATGACACAAAAGCTGGAGAGTAAAAATATTGAAAGTGTTAACTTAATACAATGGCTGTAACAGTTAATGACATATAGAGAGAACGGGAATTAGGCTTTTTTGACAGGTAAACACGGGAAGGTTACTAAGAAAGTACATTAAACTTGCATAAACTTCAAATAAGCCAAATATGGTAATTATAGAAAAGCTTAGGAATAGACAATTAATATTACTAGGAGAAAACAACTATAACTTTATGGTTAATATTGTTCTGTCTGCAAGCCTACTTCAAAAGCTTTTCTTTTGAGCCGAGGCTCTACCGGAAATAACCTCTACCCCAGAAAGGTAGGGGTAACGTCTAGGTACATCCCATCCTTCCCAGACCCCACTTGTGGGACTACACGAATATGATTCCAGCTAACCAAGGTTAAGTAGGACTCACCAGATTTGCATAAAAGAATTGCAGTAGTGGTGAGAGAAACAACACACCTACTATCAGAGCAAAAATATCCAACAAATTTAGTTTATCATTCAAATTTTGTGGAAAAGTCATATTAATTATCTCAAGCCTAAGAATATAATAACACTGCAAACATTACACCATTCCCTTTATTGAGAAATACTAGAAATCCATATTTGATTCAGTGCTTAGTCACATATACCAAGATGACACTTTCACTACAAGGAGCAGACAACTCAGTTCTCCCTCACACAAATTCCTCTATCTTCCCTTCCCCTTTTTCCCCTTTCCAGATTTTATTTTTCATGGCAATTTATGGCTTACACTGAAAATAACAAAGTTATATGGAAGAAAACTTTATCCTGTATCCAACTTGCAGGATAGTTGTATCAATTCATTTCTCCATCAGCTCACTATTAGCGCCAAAAGGCAGAGCAGTACAACTAATGACTCTAAGCAAGGAAAAATGCTAAAGACAACTCAGACAAGCATATCTGATACCCACTTACCTAAACAGAGCAACAAATGCATGCCACAAGAGAAGCAACTTTATTCAGCCCAGAGCTGAGAACAATTTGGTATGTATTCAACATTACCTTAAAATGATGATTAGCGAAAATCCTTTCCTAATCAGGACATTTAGGCACATGTGCGACAAAATTTCTTGGGGAAAAATATATACTATAAAAAGCAACAGACATGAACCAACGTGATAAGTAACCAACTAAGGAAAAATATTTGATAGCTTCATTGTTAAGAGAAAATCACTTCTGTACAACCTCACATAATTGTGCAAGCTGGCATGCATGGTTTTGTTATGTAGCTTGACTGTATGGAAGCGCTAAAATACCATGTGTTCTTTCTTTATAATATTTAAACTGGATTTGCCGCAAGTCATCAGCAGGGATATATAATCTTTTTACACGAACATGTAATCTGCGTGTGATTGTTGAAGCAAATTAATATCTAGAGTACTTATTAATCTAATAAAAATAATGAAAAACATACAGTACAATTGGCATATCCCATAAGGACCAAGTCACGGAACTACATTATCAAAATATCGCAAAAGGAGAATGTATACCGAGGTTTTTGAATCAACAAGCAGGAAAAGTAGAAGATGACTGCAAGATCATCTTCAAAGGATGGTGGGGTATTTTTAGGAAGGAATGAAAAAGGAAGTATCCTCTCATTTGCAGAAGGATGCGCAAATGGCATGCATTTAGGTTATCAAGTACAATTCCCAATAAATGCATGCAATTCTAAAAACATCAAATAAGAGATTAACAAGACACGAGTATTTCTCCTCCAAAGTAGTCGAGATGAATAATAAGCTTGTGGTGCAAAGTTTACTATGACCATGATTGCTCAGATACTGTGATACCCCTTTTGCCAATTCTTTAACTTTCTATATGCTGATGAATTATTAGAAAACAAACTCTACTGATTCACCAGTGGTGCTGAACAGCTAGAATTAAACAACTATAAACATCTTCCATTTCTAGTGGAAGTATACTGACTGGAGAGCGACGAATAGTTGAAACTATTTTCAAGTCACATGAATTCCGAGCCAACTACCATAGAAAAAAATGGAAGGTCATAAAAGGATTCTATGCACAGACAAAGCTCTATCAATAGAAAGAATTAAGCTCTCACTTACATCGTAATCTGAATTCATCTGGAAACACCTCAACTGAATTTTACAACACAGCACATGCTAAATGCATAGCAAACTTGGACTTACTAGGGAAAACCAATAAAAGCAATTATTCACTCACAGCATTGGAATTATCAAATGTATAATATAATGTTGATTCTCATTTCTCCAATACTTCCTATAAGTTATAATGTCTTTATTGATAACCAAGTTATTGTTGGAATATAATTACGCGGCGAAAGCATTACCATGATTTTCCTTCTTACATGAATAATAGATAGCATAACCAACGTATATTTCATGCAAAGTGTGTCGAAAACTAAATCAAAACTTACCTCTCGAAGCGTAAACAAAGTCTTGAAGAAAAGTCGGCTCTGGCCGGCTCCAGATCTACGGTCTTATACAGTATTCCCAAATTTACTCTTGAACTCTCTCAATATTTGGGTAGGCAAGTATCGTGTAGAAAACCAAGTTATGATTCTATGTTAGGAGGAACCCTATTTATAGATTTTTTAGAGAGGCTTCTCCAAATCCAAATAGGAGAATAAGAAAAATTTTCTCCTAAAATAGGAGCAAAAAATCGGCCCCCATCCCCTTTCACATAGAAATTAGGATTATGAGTTCTAGTTAATTTGGGCATTAGGGGGACCACAGAATTAATTTATTAAGGCTTTCTATAATCGAAATAATTCAAAATAAAATTAATTTGAATTATTCTTACCATAATAAATTACAAATAGTTCCACTAAAAATTCGTAATTGCACTCCTCCATTTTATTTCGTAATTCCCTATTAACTTATGTAACTCCCCAAATTAAGATTACAGATACTAATTAATAAATTAAAATGTTTAACTTATTTTATATGTTGGATTCATAATTCCACTGCCGGGTTTACACATAAAAACTTATAAGCTTCTCATAAAAGG
>JBDJHY010000014.1:120101-133477 GCA_039654485.1 Withania somnifera | reverse complement strand
CTGATCACTTCCCTCCAATACTTTTTCGGTCTACCCCTCCCTCGCTTGAAATCATTCATAGCCAGTCTTTTACAACTCCGCACTGGGCATCCGGGCCCCTCCTGATCACATGCCCGGACCATCTCAAACTCGCTTCCCATATCTTATTCTCAAACAAAGTCACTCGCACCTTATCTCTAATAACCTCATTCCTAATCCTATCACTCATAGTACACCCACACATCGATCGCAACATCCTCATCTCCGGCACCTTCATCTTTTGGATGTGAGAGTTTTTGACAAGCCAACACTCTGCTCTATACAACATAGCCGGTCTAACTGTTACTCTATAGGACTTGCCTTTAAGCTTAAGAGGCACATTTATCGCATAGGAATCTAGAATCAAGCCTTCATTTCACTCACGCTGCACTAATACAGTGAGCGATATCTTCATCAATTTCTCCATTCTCTTGAATTATAGACACAAGATACTTGAAACTATCCTTCTTAAAAATGACCTGGGTATCAATCTTCACTACCACGTCATCCTCATCAGCCTCCTCACTGAACTTGCACTCCAAAATATTCCATCTTGGTTCTGTTTATCCTAAACCCTTTAGACTAAAGGGTTTGTCTCCAAACTTCCAACTTAGCATTAACTCTTCCTCGAGTTTCAGCAATCAAAACCACGTCATCCGCAAATAACATACACCATGGCACCTCGTCTTGAATTTCCTGTGTCAATCCATCCATCACCAAAGGGAATAAAATAGTCCAAGGGTCAATCCCTGATGCAACCCCATCAATACAGGGAAATGCTCTGTATCTCCTCCCATAGTTCTTATCCGAGTCTTTACTCCGTTACACATATTCTTAATCGACCTAATATACGCCACATGAGCACCTCTAGCCTCCAAGAACCTCCCTAGGAACTTTGTCGTAAGCCTTCTCTAGATCGATAAATATTATGTGAAGGTCCTTCTTCCTTTCCTTAAACTGTTCCACCAGTCTCCTTATAAGGTGAATAGCTTTTATAGTCGAACGTCCTGGTATGAAACCACACTAATTCTCAGAGATAGTCACAACCTTCCTCAACCGCAACTCCACCACCCTTTTCCAAATCTTCATCGTATTACTTAACAATTTGATACCCCTATAGTTGTTGCAATTTTGAATGTCACCCTTGTTCTTGAATAGTGGAATCATCGTACTCCATCTCCAAGCTTCAGGCATCTTTGTCGTCCTGAAAATAACTTTGAACAACCCAGTCAGCCACTCTATACCTGCTCTGCTTGTGCTCTTTCAAATATCCACCGGAATCTCATCTGGCTCAGTCGCTCTACCACTACGCATTCTATGAGGAGCACTCCTAACCTCGTCAACCTTTATACACCTATAATACTCGTAATCACGACACCTTTCCAAGTGCTCTAAGTCACCAAACATAAAGTCTTTGTCCCCCACCTCGTTCAAGAGCTTATGAAAGTATGACTGTCATCTCCTCTTAACGAGAACCTCCTCCAACAATACTTTGCCGTACTTGCCTTTGATACACTTTAATTGGTCAAGGTCACGAGTTCTTCGCTCCCTTGCACTGGCAAGCATGTATAGCTTCTCTCCTCCTTTATCCTCTAATTCTACATACAATTTTCAAAAGCTGTTGTTTTAGCCGCCGTAACCGCTAACTTCGCCTCCCTCTTGCCACCTTGTACTTCTATCTATTCGTCTGTATCTCTCCCTCGGTTGTACTCTCCACCAACATCACATAGGCCCTCTTCTTAGCTTCTACCTTTCTTTGCACTTCATTATTCCACCACTTATCCCCCGACGTCTGCCCGATCGACCTCTCGATACACCCAACACCTTCTTAGCCATCTCTCTGATACAATCGGCTGTCTTATCCCACACACTACTTGCGTCTCCATACTCCCCCAAGCCCCTAACTCCATCAAGTTATTCCCTATCTCTAACGCCTTCGCCATAGTCATGCTACTTCGTCTGATCCTGGGTCGATTATCCCCAATTCTCTTCACATTCTTCTTTCTGATCTCCAAGTCCATCACCAAAACTTATTTTGAGTTGAGAGATTCTCGCTAGGGATAACCTTGCAATCCTTACAAAGATCTTTATTTCTTTCCTAAGGAGAAAAAAGTCTATCTGAGTTTTGGCTACTGAACTGCGGAAGGTAATCAAGTGCTCCTCTTTCTTCGGAAATCTTAAATTCGCTACCATCAATCCAAAGGCTCTAGCAAAATACAAAAGAGAAATTTCTCCTTCATTCTTTTTTCCGAAACCAAAGCCTCCCTGCACATCTACATAACCCCTTAAAGAAGGCTCAATATGTCCATTAAAATCTCCATCGATGAACAACTTCTCGGAATCAGACACACGTCTCGCCACCTCATCCAACACCTCCCAAAAGCTCCTCTTCTCCTCCTCATCCAAGCCTGCTTGCTGAGCATAAGAACTAACAATATTTAAACTAGACCGCCAATGACTAACTTAATCAACATCAACTTATCGTTGGCCCTCCTTAACTGAACCACGTGCTCCCTTAGCTCATCATCTACCAAAATACCTACCCCATTCCTATTCCTTACGCCCCCTGAATACTATAACTTATACCCATCCACATCCTGTGCCTTCGTCCCTACCCATTTGGTTTCCTGAACACAAGCTATATTAATCTTCCTCTTCCTAAGAATCTTCACTGGCAAACAAGCAGGTCATGATAATTACTATTCTGTGCAATTACTACCTAATAGTTACACCAATTTCATTTTTACAATTTACAATAAGCGGTTAAAATGATTTCATCAATATAAGTATCCTATATCAATAAAATATATTTTGAAACCACCTCTATATTAACATAGTGGTAGAAAGAGTACCATGCTGCATCTAGATTGGGAAGTATCATGATTGTCCAATAAAAATGGTTTTAATTTTTCAAATGAACAATTTGAAGACCTATTGGTTCTAACAACTAATTGTAGAGTTGATCATTCGGACCTTTCAATTCATAAATTTAGATCTCGGACCTATGAATGAGGATATTTTCGAAACTTACACAGTAAAAAGGAAGTGAGTTAGAAAAAAAAAAAAAGAAGCAACTTGGACAAAAAAAGAAGTGACTTACCATGTGGCTTTCCAAACAGACCCTTAAGGTTTAAAACATTATGATCTAAGCTTATGATACACTATTTCCATTTAAATCGGACTTGCTTACCTAATCTAAAACAAGTTAAAATTTTTTCTACCTATGCAAAATCATTGTTAAGTTATCTGAATGCTTAATTTGTGTGGCTCAATCAAAGATTGTCATATAAAATAGGACAAAAGAAGTGGTATAAAAGGTTTTTTTCTTTATTTTCATGGACTTTTAAAGTTCTCTCATCCTTTTATTTTTTGATACAGGTGAGAAAAATGTAAAAAAAAGGGTATCATTTGAACTTGTTTGATATGTTAGACAAGCTATTGGATTTCCTCAGCAATAATGGTTTAATTATAAAATATTGTAGGTCCTGAGAAATCCTCAGCAAATGTTCATCTAGAGGAGCTAGATGATCCTCAAAGATTTGCTGAAGAAGGTGTTAAATATATCACCCTTCAGGAGTATGTCTCACGCTTAACTGAACTTAAAGATGAAATTAGTCGTGCCTGGCATGCAAATGACCGTGTGACCTCCCTTAATATGTCAATCAAGGTAGTTTTTTGTTCTAACCTGTGTCTCATTGGCTTCTTGCTGGATTCTGCACTTACCAATCAAGTTCTCTTTCTTTTCGGATAGCTACCTCTCAGTTTAACAATTTTGTTTGTATTCGTACAGTAAGTCAGTATCAGACTTGCTATTTAATACTGGGCTCACTGCCTAGTCTAGTTTAGTCTGGTTATTCCTGATCAAGTTGTCATTCTTTTTGGACAAGTACCACTCTGTTTGAAATTTATTTAGTTTTTGTTCAATAAATCAGTTTCCAAATTTGCTATTTAGTAATACGTGATCATAGTTTAATTGGCTGACACAGGTTATTCCTGGGAACAAACTAGGGATGGGCATTTTTTCGGTTATAACCATAAAACCGACCAAACAGAATATTTTCATTTTTCCAATTTTGGTTTTTATTTTCAAAAATTTTGTCATACTGAAAATTCAAAACTTTACACATGTAAGTAACGTGTTCAACCATTGTGATTTAATAGTGTGAGATATTGGCATGAATCCAAAGAGATGAAGGGATATTGTAAAAGATTGGATAGATAACTCAAAAAATTACAATATTTATTCTTTTAAGAAAACATATGGAGAATAAGGAGAAGATGAGTACTGTTGCAATATTTTTGTCATTATTGAACTATCAAATGTAGAATTATTTCCCAATATGTTCCATTATACTCAACAATGTTATGTCACTAAACTATATTGGTAGGAAGCAAAAATCACGATTTTATGCTACTGCAAGTTCTGATGAATTGAATGACCAGTGAGGAGAGAATCCTGAGAAAGGCCTACGTGATAAGGCCCAAACTGAAATAAAAACGAATGAACCGATCTAATTTCAGATCAATTTTTGTTTTCACTTTTACCGAACCGAAAAACGACCTTAACGAATGCTGAGCCCCTAGTACAAACATAAAGCATCAAACAACAAAATAGTCCAATCTATTCTGTCTCCACATTGGTTTGAGCCTTTGAGGCAAACATTGCGGACTGTTCCCTTTTTTCCAGCTGTTGAAGACACCTGATGCTGATAAGATAAATTCAACTGTTAAGGTATCACCTGATATTCTGAATCTCTGATAGACCAACATAATCCCAAGCAAAGTAAACAGTAAAAAGAACATGATTGCATTGCTTTCTTATAATTCATTAACAGTAAAAGTTTCTTCTCTTCTCATTGATTTCAACAGTAAAGTGAATAATAAAATTGATGAAGGATCAGATTTGTCAACTGATCAAATAATAAAATTGATGAAGGATCAGATTTGTCAACTGATCAAATAAAACCAAAGATATAATAACTTAAGGCACTTCAATAACATCAGGTGGCCTGTTGGCTATTTTCTACTTCTTTTGTTCTTTTAGCTAAACGTGCCTTGACTTTTCTTGTATAGGTTGCTAAGCTGTTGTCTGATACATCTGTGCTACAATTGTATCCAACACTATTTGTTCTAGCTACAGAAATACTAGATATGTTTGGGGATATGGTACGGGAACGCATCAGACAGAAAGCTGAGTACACTGAAGATGGGACATTAGTCCATGTACAAGGTATCGCCCTCACATTTATCTCTACCACTGCCTCCCGTGGCCAACTGGCACCTAATTTCCAGTATACGATGTCCACTCTGTCATATGCATTTACCCAAATTTAGTTTAAAGTGTACTTAAGTTTGTGTAAAATAAGTCTGTCATCATTCTTATGCATAAGTCAATGTGGAAATGATCTGTTAGATTTTCTAATTGGGTTTGGTTGGATGACTTAGAGAAGCTTGCCACTGTTCATTGTAATGGAAGACTGTAGAATCCTTAGGCCAATGATTGGAATAAATATCTTGGCGCCGAGTTATGATATTTGTCTTACTGTTAAGGCTGACATTAATACCTTAAGGATCTCCAATTCTCATCACAACTGATCATAGTCAAAAAGGCAACTTGGTGGAATGGCTATATGGTGAAGCATTGCTGGATAAGTCTTGTTAACACTCCAAATCAGAATTGTGCAGATTTTCTTTTTCATTTGTTATGTTTTATTTATAATTGAAAAACAACGTTTCATTGTCTTTAAGACACCCTACCACTAAGATATCTATCCAATTTTTGTTTCTTCTCAGTTTTCTGATATTCTTGATGTGATTGTTCTGGTTTCCTGAGTCTGATTTGTTCCTAAAAGATTCATTTCATCTATAACAGATGACTTTCACGAAACTGAAATCTGTGCTGAAGCCAAAAGAACCTGCTATAACTGGTTTTGCAAAGTTGGTTCCATCCGTGAGCTGCTTCCACGCATGTGAGGTCCTCAGTTCTTACAAGTGCTATCCTGTGCCGTTTGATCTCTTAATTTTAATTCACTAATTTATCTTTAGGATTATTCATACGGGTATGTTTTTGTTGTTGTCTGTTATTTATAAACATAATGTCCTAAGTGAGATGCTGGAATGTGTTACGAAACATTGAGTTGTTGAAACTGGACATATTTAAGGAATGATCTTTGGATTTAAGTTCCATCCTAAAGTGATAATCTTGGTTCACTAATGAAAAGTTGCTTTAATTGCTGTACAAGCTTATCACTGTATTGCTGGCATGGTGGATTTTAAGTTTTCTAGGACTTAAATTGCCACCTGGTTTGTCTATGCAACTACTTCCATCACAATCATGAAAGTAAAGTAGATTCCTCCTCCCTCTCGAATGGGATGGTTTAAAGTTTTCAATTATAATTCTACGTCTGGCATTTGTAGTTTCATGCTCATGTTTCATTCCATATTGGCTGAGCGGCTTCAGGAAGCTGTTAAGAATTAAAAACTGTTAGCATTGAAAAGCCGATTATAGATATGGAAGGGTTCTGTTGCTGTGGAAGTTGGCAGGTATCCGGGGGATTTAGTCGTGGTGCGTGAAATCTAGTCCGGATACCATGGTTATCCAAAAAAAATTGCTGAATGTTTAGAATCCCACTAATTATGTAATTAGAAATAGAGATTTCCTTTTTCTTTTCAGTATACTTGTAAAAACTATTTAAATCCCAACATGTTTAATTGAATAATCAAGCACCTGATCTCTTCTTCTTGTTTTCTTTACAGAAGAAAAGTGTCTATATACTACGCAAAATATAATTGCAGGGAGAAAACTGAAATCACCTTTTTTATTTGCTTTCCTTTATATAGTTGAAAGACTATGCATGAGTTTATATTCATAGGATGCGCAGGGGTATAGCAACTAGGTCAGGCTTGATTCTAGTGGAATTTTGGAAGAGCACGAGCGAGGTAGCTATAGAGTGGCTAACCTGAGTTGTTTAATGTTGTTTTCTAGACTGTGAAGATGCGCAAATTATGGAGATGGAGTGCGATGGTTCCGTTGTACAAAAACAAAGGTGACATCCATAATTGCAACAATTTTAGGGGTATTAAATTACTGAGCCACATTAAAAAGACTTGGGAGAGGGTGGTGGAGATGGGGGTAAGGAGGGTTGTGACTATTTTCATGAATCAGTTTGGATTTATACCTGGACGCTCGACCACTAGGCCATTCATCTCATAAGGAGACTAGTGGAGCAGTATAGGGAGAGGAAAGACTTACTTATTGTGTTCATTGACCTAGAAAAAACATACGAAAAAGTCCCTAGGGAGGTTCTATAGAGGTGCTTGGAATCTAGAGGTGTACCTGTTGCGTATACTAGGTTCATTAAGGACATGTACAATGGAGCCAAGACTCGACTAAGGACTGTGGGAGGTGACTCAGAGCACTTCCTTGTGTTGATAGCGTTGTACCAGAGATCAACCCTTAGCTCGTTTTTATTTGCATTGGTGATGGATATGTCGACACGACAAATTTAGGGTGAGTTGTCATGGTGTATGTTATTTGCAGATAATGTAGTTTTGATTGATGAGTCTAGCGATGGGGTTAATGCTAAGTTTTAGAGATTTGGAGACAGACCCTGGAATCTAAAGGGTTCAGGTTGAGCAGGACCAAGACGGAATACTTGTAGTGCAAGTTCAGTGATGTCATGCATGAGGAGAATGTGGAAGTGAAGCTCGATACACAGGTCAATCATAAGAGAGGCAGCTTTAGGTATCTTGGGTTTATTGTACAGGGTGATGGATAGATCGACGAGGATGCCACCCATCGTATGGGGTAGGGTGGATGAAATGGAGGCTCGCCTCCAAAGTTTTGTTGGATAAGAAGATGCTGCCTAAACTCAAGCAAGTTCTACAGATTGGTGGTTAGACCAACTATGTTGTATGGGATAGAGTGTTGGCCAGTCAAAAACTCTTACATTCAAAAGATGAAAGTGACGGAGATGAGAATGTGCGATGGATGTTTGGGTGCATTAGAAGGGATAGAATTAAGAATGAAGAGATCTGCGACAAGGTGGGAGTGACTTCGATGGAAGTCAAAATGCGAAACCGAGGTTGAGATGGTTCGGGCATGTGATGCAAAAAAGTATGGATGTACCAGTGCAGAGGTGTAAGATGTTGGTTCTGGATGGATTCAGGAGAGGTAGAGGTAGAGGTAGACCGAAGAAATATTGGAAAGAGGTGATAAGACACGACATGACACAGTTACAGCTTATCGATGACGTGACCTTAGATATGAAGGTGTGGAGATTGCGGATTAGGATAGAAAGGTAGTAAGTGGTCGTGTTTCCAGGCTAATACATAGGAGAGTTTTTGAGTTACTGTCATTGTAGTAGTTACAAAATTGTTGCTCTGTTATTGTTTAGTGTTTGATGTAGGTTGATTATAGGAGTTTCTTGTTGTAGATTGGTTCTATTATTGTTGCTTGTTTTCTGTCGTTTTATTACTAGCTGTTGTTCCTTTTATTGCCATTACTTTTTTCTTTAGTCGTTTTTCATCTTTAGCCGGGGGTCTATTGGAAACAGCTGCTCTGCCTCTACCTCTGAAGTGAGGTTATGACTGCGTACATTCTATCCTTCCCAGACCCCACTTTGTGGGACTTCACTGGGTATATTATTGTTGTTGTTGTTGTTCTGTTTTAAAATACTTTTGTAAACAGATACTTGGAGCTGGCCATATTCCAATGCTGGCGTTTCCTTTTGGAACAACCTGCTGATAATCTTCCACGACTAGTTATGATGACGAGAGGCATTGCAGATCCATTAGCATCGTTTTATTGTCGCTTATATTTGGCCCATTGTGCACAAAAATTACCTCAACGGGACATAGGTAACATTATATGTAGTTTACTTGTTTTGTCATGACGGATGGCTACAGTGTCACTGCAAATAGGTATATATGTGTACTTATTTGCTAATAAAATTTGCTGCAAATTTGACTGAGAAAGTTGTAGCTTCTAATGGTCATGCAAACTACAAATATGAAAAATTGATGATCAACGTACTAGTTGGAATGTTGGATTACAGTAAAAAAGTACCAAGTGATTTCTTCTCAACTGCCTAATCTTGGTGAGCAGAGTTACCGGTATTGAGCTGGTGGGAATGGGCGAGGTGTCGCGAAGACCACCCTTTTTGTAAAAAACACAGTAGTTGGATATTGGTTGATGCATGATCAGAGAGGGTGAAAGAAAATGAGAAGTAGTGGAACAGATTAACTGTAGGCACTGCTTTGTAGAAAGCTGTACTCTCTACGTAGTGCATGCTTTAGAAATCCTTTGGTTTTTGTCTATTAGTTCGGATCCCTATTGGTAGAGGAACTTTTGAAGCTTTCTGCTCATTGTATAATGATCGAATTTATATATTTTGTTCTATTTTAAATGGTTCTTACTTAGTAAGGATATAAAATCTATTGTAGGATCAAGTTCTAGAATTAATCTCTGTACTATAAACCTTCTAAAGGAGGAAAAAATATTGTAAATTTTGGGAATTGAATAGCTTGATTATTCCCTTAAAGTGGGGGTAGTTAGGAAGCAACTTCTGATAGGACTTTAGAGAGGGAATCTCTTTATTAGCAAAGAATTAAAGTTCAGTCATACAGAGAAATTTTGGTATAGTGTTGAGTTTCAGCTTCAATGGGGAGTGCTGGTGAGTATCACTTGGAATGAACACATCTTCTGACTCTCTGGAGGATACAGTGTGGAAAGGAAGGAACTTCTTACTATTTGTTTGATTGGAAGATTTAAAAAGTTGTCGGCCCGTTGAACTTTATAGCTTCCTGGCAGTTGAGGCATAGTGTAAATATGGCTGAAAGTCTCGGCAATAGGCGAATCCATATTCCCTTTTTGGTATGCGGTTTCCTCTTCACTGAGAGTGTTGCATGAGGGATGAGATGGATGTGGAAACTATTGTTTTAGAGAGATGGTTCAAGACCAGTAGTTGTGAAATTCAAGCTGATATCATATTGAATAAGAGAAGAATATGGAGATTTTGGGAATAGAATAGCTTGATTGTTCACAAGAACAGATATTATAGTGGCAACAAGTTTGCAGGCTATTGGACAGGATGAGGTTTACCCAGTGCGCACCCAAAGGGTAGTGGTTGCGGATTCACTTGTCATCAATAAAAGAGAAAATAAAAAGTGATAACAACAAATCTTAAAACTAAAAGGAAACCATATAATTACAACCCTATAAATCTTACTAATTCTACAAAAAAGGAATTTTAAATCTTTCCCTATTTAAACATTTTTTTTCTGTCATATTCAGTGGCAGATGCAGTCTTTGAGCTGCAAGTTAAACCAAACCCAGTATTTTATTTTCACATAATCAAAACTACATGTGAAGAATCACCAAAATTTCAATAAGTACTCGATGTGAACTCAGATTTAAAAAATTCAGTAAGTTTAGCACAAACGTCGAAGTTAAATTTAAATCTTGAATCTGCCTCCAGTCTTATTTACAGATTCTTAACAACCTCTTCTATAAAAATGTTCCAAGAACAAAGTATTAGTCCTTCCTCGTGATCCTTCATGTGCTAGGAATTTACTATTTCTATATTGGAAGGAGCAGACTGCTCCAACCAGTTTCAGGAAAGCTTGAAGCGGAAAAAAGCGACAATGCCCCGCTTCATTGAAGAAAAGCACACTTTTTTTTTTTTAAAAAAAATACCAAAATAAATGGAGAAAATATATATATAAGAAAAAGTTAAGTTAAAAATTAAAAGAAAATATCGTAAAACCCTCCATAGACCATAGGACAAACAAAATCAAAGTTAACAATGTTTCAAGACATTTAATTCTTGTTCTTCTAGTCATCTAATTCAAGATCATCAAGATCTTCTATTCCTCTGGTATCATTATATTTCTCATCATCTTCAACTTCATCATCTTCCTCAACTTCCTCAACTTCCTCAACTTGACTTGAACTAGCAACTTAGCTTCCCTTCTTATATAAACTTGCAGTATCCCCCTTAAACCATAACGACGCTCCCCCATCTTCGTTTGCCTCAGCAAAAACACCCCAAGTGAAATCAGAATCTCCTAAAAAATTGCTTCATCTTCAGCATTCCAAGTCCAGTTAGCCATTCATTGGCATCATATATATTGTCCAAGATAATTGGATCAATATCATTGCAACCGTTGTAGCAACATATCAATATTCTATTATATTTTATGAACACCAAGTCATTGAGGCCCTTTAGGGCCAGTCTATTTCTCTTTCTGGAGTGAATCTGCAAATGAATATTGGCTAGAAGTTAGTAGGAGTTAAGAGATTTGAGATATAATATAGTTATCTCAATATCCTAAAGCTTTCCTCTAAGTCTTACATGTTCGAACACACTCCAATTTCTCTCACACCCAGATGAGCTACATGTTAGGCCTAAAACTCTGATGATGAACTTTTGTAATTCCGGAGCTTTTGAACTGTAAAGCTTCCACCATTCAACAATAAAAACAGAAGTATAAGTCAAAAATTAGTAACATGGACAGCTTTATGAGTATATCACTTTAGGATGATAATAAAGCAACAATGTATATCTTTCTCAAGTTTATCAAAACCAGCTTTAGAGTTATACTTGGCGACTTCTTGCCTCTTCGTCTTATGGCTGGTGGTAATCCAAAAAGCCCGTCAGCACTGCGGTAAATACTAATTTGATAAGATATTTTATCTTGCACATCTTCAACAACAACCATCTTGCCGATGCACTTATGAAATCTCTCCGACACATCCTTTTTCAGTTAGTGATGGGTTTAAGATATTACCAGCAACATGCAATGGTTAATGGAGTTGAGTCTTCCACCTTCTATCCATGATCTCAAAGACCTTTACATATTTAATATTATCAACAAAAAATTTGCTAATAGTCCCTTTAGCCTTATCCATTGCTTCATAAATGTAATAATCCATCCACCAACCGAAGAACTGTAACCAAAGGACCACAGATTTTAATTGCATTCACAACATTATTCCAAAAGGTATAAGAAAGCATTATGCATGCAACTGTTTTTTGTGTCAATTCTTTTGCAAATCTACTTTTATTCCATTCCAGTGAAGCAAACAAGGTTTTCAAACTTCTTTTTTATTTGTGCATCCTCTGCAAGGTCAAGAAAGCTGTGGCAAATCTAGTTTTGCCGGGTCTCACGAAGTTTTTTTGCTTGGTGAATCTCCTCAGCATATTCAACAACAAAGACCTCTGAACAATGTAGGAGTGCACCCTAATTGCCTTAATTAAAACATCTTGAAAGGTTTTTCTTTGAAAATATCTGCAAATATCAAATTATATGTGGGACCACTCCCATCATCATATCTCCCGCTTTTACATTTTCACCTGCATTGTTGTAACAACTTGAACAACATTCTCTTCTCCAATCTTCTCTGTAGGAGAAAATTTTGGTGGAATCAGTAGACGAGTTGCTTACATGTATGGATTCTAGAAACAAGCTTCCATTGGGTGAAATTACCAATACATTGATGATCATCTTTTCCGTTCTTGCTGTCCACTTATCGATCATAATGGAATATCCAAACTTGTTCCATTCTGCCCGATGTGCCTCCACAATTTTATCTACTGCTTCTACCTCTTTATTTAGATAGGTGACACTAGATTCATGGTAAGTGGGATGCTTCATTCTTGAACCATATACACCTATAGCCTCAATGAAGGCTCCAAAAGTATTGGTATAATTGACACAATTGAAGGGGAGCCCTGCGTCGTACAATCATCATGAAAAGGCCGCAACTACATGATCCCTCAAAAATTCCCTTTGCCACTTCTTGCAAATTCTTTTTACTAGTATTCCTTGCATTGTTTACTGGCTTTGGCGACAAGTAGCAACCTAAAGGACCTTTCATGCCGGTTGACTCATAACTTGTAGAAACGGTTGCATTGTTTGTCTTCTTTTGTGATTTTGAAGAAATGGACAAATCAACAGCATCTCCTTCTTCCATTTCTTCTTCTTCATCATCATCATATGATTAGTAATTTTTGGTTTATATAGCATTTGACATTTTGGGTCCGTTTTCCCCTCAACAAGCTCCTTTATTTTGTGTCTCACAACATTCGGACATTTTTTACAGCCAATGATATTACTATAAGTACCAATAAGATGTTTTTGGCAAAAAATTCTGCCATTAAATGTTAGGTTACAACAATTATATGTAACTTTGCTCCTATTGATCTCACAAGATCTTCTACTATATTTCGAAGCCGGATCAGACATTATTAATCCTGTTATACAGGAAACAAAGTAGCAAGAGATTGAAGTTGGAAAAAAAGGCAGAAACGGAACAAAAAAAAAACTAGAAAGTAAAAAAAAAAAAAAAAAACCAG
>JBDJHY010000014.1:108135-120001 GCA_039654485.1 Withania somnifera | reverse complement strand
GAAACCTAGTCCAACTCTACCACTTTGGGGGCACTACCTAGGCTATAAATAGGGGGTTTCTTTCAAAAGAAAGGCCATGAAATTGATGATTATTTTAAGCCTTTGGCTGATTATAGTTTATTTTATATTCCATAGTTTATAGTTTAGTTGAGTGATTAGAGGTGGATTCCTTGCTACTAAACTATAAAGGAATTCATCTCTAATCACTCAACTAAACTATAAACTATGGAATATAAGAAAATAGACCACAATTAGTATCAAAAATTACCGGAGTGTAATCCTTTTATTAGAGATTTAATTATCGAAAACCCCTTTGAATTCTTGGTATCAAAAATATTCGATCTCAAGGGGTTTTTATTTTCTGCTTCCAATACTTTGACTCTTAGAAGACGAAAGAGCGAGGGAATTCTTCCTTGGCTTAAGAGAGAAAGAAGAAAGGGGGAGATTTTTCGATGATAAAATGGCGGGAGCGCTGGCAAGATCGCCTGAGAAAGAGAAAGAGCAAATGTGAGAGAGAGAATATGAACAATACCCGAGTTAAAATATGCAAAATATCATTGTAGGGAGAAACCAAAATCACCTTTTCATTTTTCTTACCTTTATAAAATTGAAAGATTGTGCATGAGTTTATATTTTTATTAGTCTTCTGTTTGACAAATACTCTTGTGAACAGATACTTGGAGTTGTCCACATTCAAATGTTGGTGTTTCCTGTTGGAACAACCTACTGATAATCTTCCACGGCTAGTTATGATGGCGAGAGGCATTGCATATCAATTAGCATGTCGATTTGGCCTATTGTGCACAAAAATTACCTCAACAGGACATAGGTAACATTATATGTAGTTTACTTATTTTTTCACAACAAATGGCTATAATGTCACTGTAAATAGGTATGTATGTGTACATATTTGCAAATTAAAATTTACCACAAATTTGACTAAGCAAGTTGTAGATTCTGGTGGTCATGCAAACTACAATTATGAAAAATTGTTGGATCAATGTACTAGTTGCAATGTTGGATAACAGTAAAAAAAGTACCAAGTGATTTCTTCAAATCTTCCTAAGTCTTGGTGACCAGATTCACCAGTATTCTGATGGTGAGAATGGTCGAAGTATCGCGAAGACCACACCTCTTTTCTAAAAATACAGTAGTGGGATAATGGATTGGTGCATAATTATTGATGGTGAAAGAAAATGAGAAGTAGTGTAATAGAGTAACCGTTGGCACTTCTTCATAGGTAGCTATACTCGCTAGATAGTGCATGTGTTAGCAATCATTAGGTTTTTTGTCCATTAGTTTGGATCTTTATTGGTTGCAGAACTTTTGAAGTTGTATGGTAAGATTGAAGTTATATGTATTATTCTGTTTTAAATGGTTCTTACTTAGTAATGATATAAATTTTTATGTTGGATTACGTTCTAGAATTTATCTCTGTATTATAAACCTTCTAAAGGAGGATTTTTTTTATTTTATAGATTTTGGAAATTGAATAGCTTGATTATTCCCTTCGAGTAAGGTTATTCAGGAACCACATTCTGATATGAATTCAGAGAGGGAATCTCTCTATTATCAAAGAATTAGAGTTCAATCCTACAAAGACATTTTGGTATAGTGTTGAGTTTCAACTTTGATGGGGAGTGCTGGTGAGTATCACTTGGAATGAATTCATTTTCTGACCCTATAGGGAACACGGTATGGAAAGGAAGGAGTTTCTTATGATTCCTTTGATGGGAAGATTTAAAAATTTAGTGGGCCCGTTGAGCTTTATAGCTCCCTGGCAGTTGAGTCATGGTGTAAATATGGTTGAAATGGTTCAGCAATGGGAGAATCCATATTCCTTTTTGGTATGCAGTTTCTAGTGAAAAGGAAGTACTGAGAGTGTTGTGTGAGGGATGAGATGGATGGGGAACTATTGTAGTTAGAGAGATGGTTCAAGAACACTAGTTGTGAAATTCAAGCTGATATCCTGTGGGAAAAGAATATGGAGATTTTGGGAACAAAATAGCTTGTTTATTCTCAAGAATGGATAAAAATAGTGATAACAAGTTTGAGAGCTATTGCACAGGAGCGGTATTTGCCCTGTGCGCACCCAAAGGGTACCGGCGGGAGGTTCGCTTGTCATCAATAGAAAAGAAAATAAATAGCAATAATAATGAATCTAAAAATAAAAAGATAACCATATAATCACAACCCTATAAATCTTCCTAATTCTACAAAAGAGGAATTTTAAATCTTTCCCTATTTAAACAAGTATTTTTCTGTCATATTCTGTAGCAGATGCAGCCTTTGAGATGGAGGTTAAAACAAACCTGTGTTTTTTCAACATAATCAAAACTAAATGCAAACAATTACCAAAATTTTAATAAGTATTATACCTGAACTCAGATTTAAAAGATTCAGTAAGTTCAGTGCAAACCTTGAAGGTCGTACATATTTTAAATCTTGAATTGCCTCCAGTCTTATTTACAGATTCTTAACAAACCTCTTCAATAAAAATGTTCCAAGAACAAAGTATTAGTCCTTCCTCATGTGATCCTTCATATGCAAGGACTTTGCAATTTCTACATTGGAAGAAGCAGACTGCTCTAGCTGCTAGATGGTACGCAATCCACAGCGCTACCCCAATCTCCCAGCCAAGATATTGGATAATGTGATCTTCACAATGTGATTTTCTTTTGATAAGTACAGGAAAGCTGTGATTTTTATTAAAAGAAATCTGTCTTCTACTGAAGTATATTCAATTTTGGTACCACTATTAAACATTTGTTTATTTGAGTATGGCAGAAAATGCAGGTCCAGTTAATATAATGTGGATTTGATTGTTCAGTACTTTGTCTTATCACACACTTAAACTCTTCTGTTAATTTGTTTTTTTGTTTTTGCATCAGATAAATACTCAAGTTACCATCCTATTCCCTTGTCCCTTCTTTTGGTTCACAGTGTGAGCTAAGGAGCTTTCCAGTCTTACTACGACTCCAGATATTTGAGTTGTAAGCTTGAAATCTATATGTCGGGCAGAGTATTACATATCTAGTAATCTGATATTCTGTCAGTTTCATCGTATTTCCTTGAATATATTCATTTTGTTTTTTTTTTCACAGGGCATCTGATAATTTGTTTGAATGACATGAAAACTCTTCTGATGAAAGATGCACATGTTGCATCAGCAGAGGAAATGTCTGTAGTTCTATCAGGAACTCAAAGTTCAAAACAGGTCCTGATGGAACCAGCTATTGAATATGTTATGAAATGTTTATTCAAGGAGCCATGTGAGGTTGGTAATTAGCAGCTATTGTTTCTTGGTTTCCCTTCAAGCAATATTGTTGTGTCTTGGTATTTCCTCACATTTAGAAAGATGCATATACTATCTAAACAAGGTTGAGGCTTCGAATAACTAGTTACACTTCCACCTTTTTTACTTAATTTTTGGAATGCCACTAGTAGAATTTTTGACTCCTTTTAAAATGTGAAAGGGCGTTATGTTAACCTCATTTATAAACCAAAATTATATGAGAAAGCACGAGAAAAATATTGTTAAAATACGTAAACTCCATTATTACACTAAGCCCTATTTATAGACTATATATTATAATCCTTTTCCATGTGGGATTCTATATACGTAAAATTCTATTACTTCCCTCAAGATGATGCATATTAGTCATATGTACTGAGCATATTACAAGGTGTAACTAATATGAGGACCAAAGAACGATTTGGTGAAAGTTTCAAGTTGATCTTTTGACTTTACAAATTTTGTAACAATATCTTCTAAGAGTATCTTTTCTCTAATAAAGTGAGAGTCAATGTCAATGTGCTTAGTCCTCTCATTCTCATGAAATACAGGATTTCATACAATTGATGGGCCATTTGATTATCACACACAAGCTCCATCTAACCGATTTCTCCAAATTTTAATTCCCCGAGCAATTGTTTGATTTGAATTAGCTCATAAGTTACTATAACCATTGCTCGATATTCTGCTTCTGCACTACATCTAACAACTACATTTTGTTTCTTGCTTTTATGGGACACCAAGTTACCTTTTATTAGGACGCAATATTCAAAATGCTTCTCAGAATATGGTCTTACCAATCATTGTCTATATATCCAACGATCCGCTTATGGTCTTAATCCTCAAAAAGCAGTGCTTGGAGCTAACTTTATATGTTGCAGAATGCATAAAACTGCATCCCAGTGACAATCGGAGATCCATAAAATAATTTACAACACACCCAAGAGAAGAAGTGTTAGGTCCATTCACTGTGAGACAATTCAACTTACCAACTGGACCTTCCAAGATCACTTAGTGGCTTCTCTTGTCCTAGAAAGAGTTCAATATTCGGATTTATAAGAGTATCAATGGTTCTACATCCCCGCTCTTATCACCTTAAGAATGTCTAAAGCATACTTTCATTGTGAAATAACAATGTCTGATCTGGAGTGAACGACCTCAATACCTTGAAAGTACTTTAGTCTGCCAAGATCTATAGCCGAGAATGTGTTGAAAGAGATGTTGCTTCAAATTAGTGATCTCATCCTGATTATTGTTGATGATAACGATGTCATCTACTTAAACCACCAAATAAATACACAAAATTATAGTAGAATGCCAATAAAACACAAATAGATCAACTTCTTCACGAGTCATGCCAATCTCCTGAATTTATAGGTTGAACTTCCCAAAACAAGCTCAAAAAGATCGTTTCATACCATAGAGTAACTGTCATAATTGACATACAAGGCTTCTACACATTGTATGAGAAAAAAACCAGGTGGCTGCTCTATATAAACTTCATCCTCAAGGTCACCGTAGAGAATAACATTCTTACCATCTGAGTGATAAAAAGGGCAATAATGGGCATCATTCCACAGATAAACAAAGACAGATATATGCTATTTTAGTCATGGGAGACAAAGGATCCCTATGATAAAGCTTAAATATCTGAGTCTAGCCCTTGGTAACAAGGAGAGCCTTAAACAGATCAACTTGGCTGTCCCGATTAACTTTGACTGCATAAACCCAACAATCAACAATGCATTGAGGAACAAGCTCTTAAGTACCAGTTGCATATAAAGCAAACATTTTCTCATCATAGCCTAAATGATAAAGTGATTTACCTCTAGACTTAGGGATGGAAATAGAAGATAAATATGATATAAAAGTATACTGGGGTGATCATAGACAATGATAAGTTAAAAGGTATAATGGGGGATTAGCGGTCGGAGCAGGACTTTTTTGGAAAAAAAAACTTGAATAAGTTTGTTTTTCACGAGTGGACTACATATCTTTTCAAAGTACAATCAATTGACTAGGAGCAGACAAGTCCGTAGTAGGTTCGGGATCCAGCAAAAGATGCGATTCATCTAGGCCTGATGCTCATGATGCTGGACGAGGAAGATGATGATAAGTCAAGAGTGGTGGCATTGTGGCTGAAGATGTAAAAGTAACTGTATATTCCTTAAAAGTCTACGATAAGTAAGACGTCAGAGATATCAGGATGATCAAAAGTTGTAAAGTAAGGTAGAGACTTAAATAATGTGACATCAAAGGACATAAAGTACCAACAAAGATCAGTGAGTAGCAATAATAACTCCTTTGAACCCCAAAAGAACCAAGAAGGACATGTTTGAGAGCACCAGGGGTAACTTATCTTTCCTGAGGGCTAAGTTATGAATAAAACATGTGCTCTGAAAGATACAAGGGGGAAGAAAGAATAAAAGGGACTGAGGATATTAAACTAAATAAGGAATCTAATTCTGAACATGATGGCATCCAATTAATTAAATAGTAAGGCGTGAGAACTGTATCGCCCGGAAAACTCAACTGGACATGGTATTGAATGAGAAGAGTGTGAGTAGTATCAATGAGGTTCCTATTCTTCCTTTTTACTACTCAATCTGTTGAGGGGTGTGCACACAAGATGGCTGTTTGTGAGTCATAAGTTGCTGAAACTGGGAGGATAAGTATTCTAAAGCATTATCACTATGAAAAGTATGAATAGAAGCACCAAATTAATTTTGTATATTAGCACGAAAACTCTTGGATATAAAAACCAACCCATACGATCTTTCAGTAAGAAATTCAAAGTACGTATTGAATAATCATCAATAAAATTGCTTCTACCTGGAGCATAAGTATTTTAAAGCATTATCACTATGAAAAGTATGAATAGAAACTGCCAAATTAATATTGTATATTAGCATGGAAACTTTTGGATATAAAAACCAACCCTACACAATCTTTCTGTAAGAAATTCCAAGTACATATTGAATAATCATCAATGAAACTACCAAAATAATGAAATCGTAAGGTTAAATTAACTTTACCAGGACCTCAAATATTGGAATGAACTAATGAAATAAATACTCTTCGCGACTCTCAACACTTTATGAAAAAGGTAGCGTGAGTGTTCTTCCCAAATTTACACGTCTCACAATCTTAATTTGGATAGACTAGATAAACTAGGCATCATCTTTTATAGCTTAAATAAACTTGGATGTCCCAAATATTTGTGAATTAAGTTAGGAGGATCTGTGATTGACCATGCTATAGACGAATTAAGAGAGGTAAGGTAGTAGCCTTATGATTCATGCCCAACACAAATCGTCAGCCTCGTACTGTAGTCTTGCATAACAAAAGACAACAACAATATACCCAGCATACTCCCATGGGTGGAAGCTGCAGAGGGTAGAGTTTATGCAAACCTTACTTACCTCTCGGAGGTTGAGTGGCTATTTTTTAAAGACCCTCGACTCAAGTAGTACATATTAAAGAATATACAGAAGCAAGACACATATAACAAATAATAGAGGAAGCATTACATAAAATTCAAGAAAAGGAACATTAACAACAAACTAATGTTATAATCAAAGCACAAGAAATAATCAGTGGTAGCAGAAATTAAAGGACAAGAAATTAAGAGAATACTGCTAATACTACTAGTATTACAAGAGAAACAGGTATGGTGCACCAAATTACCACCCAGCCTATCCCGTAGAAAGAAAAACATTGCTCAACTACCTATATCCTTCTACTCTAATCGCGACTTTCATATCTTTCTATCTAAAGTATTTTCCCCGGTAAGTTGAAGATGTGTCATATTATTTCTAATCATCTCTTTTCGGTACTTCTTCTCTCTACCTCTTAACTCTTCTAAAACCCAACATCAACCTCTCACACCTCCTTATCGGTGCCTTTACATGTTTTCTCTTCACATGCCCGAACCATCTCAGCCTCACTTCTCCAATTTTTTCCACCAAAGAGGTTATTGCCACTTTTCCAATTACCTCTCACTGGTGGATTTACACATTTCCTCTTTACATGCCCGAACCATGTCAGCCTCACTTCCTCTATCTTGTCCACCATAGAGGTTATTGCCACTTTTTTTGAAGACCTTTATTCCTTAGCTCATTTCTCCTAGTATGGCCATATATCCACCTCAATATAATAAAAGAATCATTAAAACACGTATGACACATCTAAGGCACAAGTCAAATGACTGTTAGATGCAAGATTAAAAGGACAATCAAGGACATAAAGAACAAAGTTCAAAGTGACACAGATAAGAGATTAGGTTGTCCAATTCCGGTTGCTTTTGCTTGGTTTTATTGGCTAAAATAGTAGCAAGAAGAGACTGTGAATAAACTATTTTGACAAGCGATATGATCAAAATCGTTGGTATTTATAACCCACAATCCAAGGGTATTAGACTGTGAAACAAACACAAACGAATTATCAGCAACAAAAGTGTCATACTAAGCAACTGAAGCTACTTGTAGAGATGTCTGTTTGCTTGTTACATACACAAGGAACTCATTATATCCCCTTTCAAATAAATAAAATCATAGATTACCTATTTCAAACAACAGGTGCACAAGAAAAAGCAATCAGCTACATGTTGAACAAAGAGATGTTTTCTGCCTAGATTTTGTGGCGGAGCCTCTCAGTCCTATACCAAATATCTATTGCTACAGTGGTCCTAATATGTTCTCAAAAACAGAGAGAGATGGAGGGAGAGAGGGAGAGAGAACAACTAATTTAATCCATTTAATGGAAATTGAAACAAAGAAATACTAATAACAAACAAACAAGAATGTACTTAGTGGAATCTCACAAGTTGGGTCCAAGGAGGTGGTGTATACGCAGCCTTTACCTTATCTTGTGAAGGTAGAGAGGTTGTTTGCGAAAGACCCTCGATTTAAATAAAGCATATAAAAAACTATAAAAAGGAGATATGGAAAAGTTTGGTAGCACAACAAATATTACGATATCCGAAGCACAAAAAATAATATGTAATAATAAATTGAAGAACAAATAGTAAAACAAAGTACTAACTAAATTACTGATAAGGAAAACTCAACAATGCTCGTCTACTAACCTTCTATTCTAATCCTCAACTTTCATACCATACTACCTAGAGTCATGTTATCAGTAAGCTGTAAATGTATCAACCTCTCAGGCCTCCTCACTGGGGCATCCACGTTTCTCCTCTTCATATTCCTTAACCATTTCCTTGCCTCCCTTATTTTATCCACCTCGGGGATCACTCCCACCTTGTCCTAAGTTTTTTCATTCCTAATCCGATATCTTCTAGTATACAACACATTCATCTCAACATTCTTATTTCATCTTCTGTACATGTGAGTTCTTGACCTGCTAATGCTCCACCCCATACAACATAATTGATCTAACAACCACATTATGAAACAAAGACATACTATTACTAGAACAACAACAATATACCCAGTGAAATTCCACAAGTGGTGCTTGGAAAGGGTAGAGTGTACACAAACTTTATCGTGGAGGTAGAGAGGTTGTTTTTGAAATACGCTCGACTCAAGTGCAAAAAATCCAAGTACAAAAAAGAAGGAAACAGTGAAGAAAACATATCAAGGAAACAATACCAAAATAGTGTGATAATTGAATTCGAAACACAATAAACATCAGAATAGGATAGATATCTAAAGCAAGAACTACAATAATACGGCTGGTATAATGACAAACACCAAGAAGAACTAATCTTCTACCCTAATATGTGTCCTCCATAGCCCCCTATATAAGGTCACGTCCTCAGTAACCTATAGTTGCTTCATGTCTTATCTGGTCACCTCTCCTTCACACTTCTTTGGCCTACCACTATGTCTCCTATCTACTATATCCCTCCTCTTGCACCTCCTCACTAAGTTGATGAAATAAAGACTTCTCAGGGACACTCCATATAAGGGCTCAAGAAAACAGATTGTTGTTGGGAGAAAAATGGGTAAATATCTATCTTAACAGCAGAGTAGACTATTCCCCACAATACATGATAGATATCCTAATCTATAACTTGCATGAGTATTCTCATAAATGATGTGACTGCTAGATGTTTAATGTTGGAACTACTCATGAGAAGAGGACATCGAGTTTCATTTAAAGTAGAAAACCACAAGGAGTTTTGTCTGGTTAATTTTTCCCAAATTGAAAGAATCTGTGCTCCTGTTAAAATGTTATAAGTTTCTCTAGTCCTTTTCGAGATGGACTGAGGTTGAGAAATATGACCTAATCTTTTATGGAATCAGAATGCACCAATAAAATAATGTAGTTGTATTGATCTGCACAAGTTTCTCTGTCTATCAATTAGTACTAGTTGAAATAAGAAAATAATTTGTATGATGAGTAAATAAAGCATAAATAGTATAGTTTCCATGTTGGGAGTGAAATTGTGCTCCACATCCCTTTATACCAACTTCTACTCATTAATTGCTATACCTCAGTCCAAGAGAAGGACTAAACAACTTTATCCAAAGAAAAGGGCAACTGCTAGACAAGATATTAAATTAAAACTGGCCTACCGATCAATCTAGGCCTCTTTCTACTCTTCTCAACAGAAAGTAATCTTTAATATACTAGCACATATCCAGAGACCAAATAATTTTTGGCAGAATGAGCACAAGCGCAACAACAGAACTCCCTGCCTTTGCACTGCCTTCCTCCTGCACTTGGTTTTTGACTCAAAATCTTGAGTAATAGATAACTAAATGCTGCTAAGAGCAGAAGTTGTTCTTTGTCCGTATCACTAGCTGTTATGAGAAATGCAAATTAGATTCGAGATACTTCATAACAACAACCTATTGACTTGCAATGCATATGTGAAACAGTTCAAGTTGGAGACATATTGATGGGACTTGGACTTAGGAGGAACCAATCAGAATTATTTTGAAACTTGTCATGTGTCTCGCTTGTTCTTCACCATTTATAAAGGGAACTTCGTATAGGAATAATTTGTTCTAATGCCTTGGACATTCTTCATCTTATTGAGTGTAGCGACTATTACTCCTTTGATCAGATATTTTATTCTGAGATTCATGTGTTGCTGCTTCTTGAGGCTTTTAATTCTGTTTATGTTATTTCTGTTCAATACACAGTATTTGAATTATACGTTACTTGGACTTAGACTATGCGAAAACATCTCTCATGTGTATGAACTCTATCTCGCGATGAAGAAGGTTATACAGGTATTGCAGTGTTTCTCTTCTAGTTCTTGTTTAGTACTATGTCTCTTGAGGGTTGGTTTGGGACCGTCTCTTTCTGTCCCTCTTTTCTTAGATAATTTATCTTTGTGAGGACTAAGATATATAAGGCTATGAAATGAGGCGTGCTGACTAATGTTTCTTCTCCTAAATCTTTTTATTGTCACACTTTCAAAATGTACATAGTTGCATTCATCACAGGTGGAATAGTGCCTCTACACTACATCTGAGTGTACTTATTTAAGCTTAACAATATTTTGTCTGCACTCTCCTTCTGGTAGATGCATACAAGTTGTGGGGCTTGTTATATGTAAGGACTTGCAAGGTACTTGGTATACTTCTGTAAGTTTAGTAATTTGACTTTATGAACTAGACAGAATGTTTTATGACGGTATCTTTTATCGACAAACTGACAGTTAATTTCTATGTACTGTTCCTCTAATGAAATACTAATTTGACGTAACATGTTGCACAGTCTGAGTATCACGTACAAGTTCCAATTTACCAATATGTTAGTAGTTGAGAAAAATTATTTTAATAGTTGCATTGCATTATGAGTGCAAGAGTTTTCCGACTTTGCTATCGATGGCCAAATTGTAGTAAGGAACACCATGGCAATCCTCTAGCAACTCCCCTTGTAGGAAGACTCTTGCATGAGTAATTCATTATCTACCAAGGTAACTCAAGCTCTACTAAGGTATGCTAGCATCTGTATGAATCCGGGTAACCTCCCCCCCCCTCCCCCCTCCCCCCTACCCCAAAACACACACACCAAACTCCAAAACTTTCCAATTTGCATCACATTATGAGTGCAAGAGTTTTTCGAGTTCGCTGGATGATCAAATTGTGTCTAGGAACATATTTGTGAACCTCTAGCACTCCCCTTGTAGAACTTCTTGCATTGTGCTTGTAAAGTATGCTAATGCTTGTGATGGTGTTTGTTTATTCCCGCATTCTTTGTAAACAAACTTCCTTGATAGTATTCGGATATTGCATGATAACTATTTTCTTCTCCCGGCATCACTGGTAATTGTAGAGTAATTTGTCATGAAAGCTTACTATGTGAGAAACAACAAGAACTTAAGGGTGTGACTTAGCTAGTAGTGTAGCTGAAATGAAGATCGTGGGAGAAAAAGGTTCACATCCTAAGTTCCTAATAAAGGCTAAAACATTAGAAAAATTCTCTTCATCTGCCTAAGTTTGGCAGCAGAGATACTTTACATCTGTACGTAGTGAAATAGTCAAAGTGCAAACAAGTTGGATTACGCACCAACCTGTCACGACCCGATTTCTCGGAGTCATGATGGCACCTACTATACCCAAGTAGGAGAACCAAACCCCGTAGTCCGTA